>CAJPEX010000506.1:0-98119 GCA_905338405.1 Notodromas monacha
AGGAGTCTTAAAGCATTTTGAAGTGGGAAGAAAGCTTCCAATTTTCAAAAATGTGAATTTATACTCGACTATGCCGCGCACCTCGGTTTTTGCTCTTTTTTTCTTTAAAAAAAGAGGGTGCATAATGACCCCACTTATGCCATCAAATAATCAAAAACAAAGAGCTGAGCACATGAAAGGTGGTAGAACTAGGTAAATATACATGGTAATGTAATTGTCAGTTTTGTCGTCGTCGCCTTTATTCAACCTCATCCGAGTGCCGCAGGGAATCTTCAGGACCTTTTATTCGTTTAAATAGGGACACTTTTCTCCCCCGCAGCCCTTTGATGTTTTCTCTCGCAGTCATGCATCCCTGCACCAGTTATCCAACCAGTATATAATGCTGATTAATGACTCGGAAGAACCCAACGCCAATCCAAGTGGAATTGATTAAAACTCCTGGACAAGAGGGGGTAGAGTCTAGAAAATCAAACAAAAAAGGAAGGGACGACTGACGATATTCGTCGCGACTGCGACTTGTCCTCGGCCAAAGAACTGCACCTTCTTCGGTCAGCAGCAGCAGCAGCATCTGATGCCACTTCAGTGCGGATCTTGTTGCGGATCTCGTCGACGACGTGAGCCCATTCCGGGGAAAACATGGGTTCGTGCGAGCACATCTCCAGGGCTTCGGACGAGTCCACGGAAGTGCTGAGCTCTTCGCCGCCGCCGAGCTTACTCTGATGGGTGCCGTGCACTTTGCCCGACGACGGTTCGTCTTTGGTGGTGCTACTCTGCCTGTCCCAGAGATCCCTAAAGTCCATGCTGACTTCGTGGCCGAAGCCCCGGTACCGGTTGTCCGAGCCGACGTTAAGCAGAAATTATGGGTACTACTAAACAGAAAGGGTAGGCTCCCGGTTTTTAGTTTGACGTCACGAAAAAAAAAGGGGGGACAGACGCGACGTCCGGGGGTTACGAGATCTGGCCCATCGATTTGTGGGGGGACCGGTTTCTGCGCTCACGGTCAAACACACCTACACACACACACACGCGCTCTTTTACATATATTTTTTTGCAATATTTGTAAATTTTTCTTCCTGGATTTTTATACGAGGATAGCATACAAAACAGGGTAACTCGCAGGAATGGTTCTGCACTTCAATCACGCATTCCACTCTTTCACTGGAAACGTCCACGCAAGCCATGGGGAGTACATATCACTATACGCCATGAATCATGTTTCTCCTTAAAAGGAAGATTTCAAACAATGATACTTTGGACGAACGAAAAAATTCAAAGAATTGAAACCTATAATCAATCCTTCCACAAAAAGATTTTCGACGATTTCAGAAAAGGGGCAAATAATCACTGCGCCATGAGAAGGTCTTATTTTTTGGCGTTTTGCTTTGGACTTCCGAAAAATTCAAAGAATTACACGCTTTTTTTTAAATATGAAAACGAGAAGAAACTAATGTGAGCTTCTGCGAAAAAAAATGTTTTGAGAAGATCCGAAAGGGTCAAATACAGCACCTCTTGAACTGCTTAACGTAATGCATTTTCAACACAATTTTCTGCCACGATACAAGACACTTCTGACAATTCTGATTGTCGTAATTTTCATTACGTCACAGGTCAGATGCACTTACAAAGTTACAATGATGAACCCTTGTTCTACAATTCAAGAAAATCGTTCCTTTGTTCATCCTCCAGAGCTGCTCATTAACTGAAATCAAGTCTCTTGAATTTTCGAAAATTTTCAGAGGAGCTCCTTTTTGATTTTGAAAGCCAATGAAAGTCACCTACGGGAGGTCAAGTCCGGGAAATAAATAAACAATCGAGGACAAAGTCGGTGATCTAGTTTTTCCTCTCTTTAATGCTCACGATTTGGTTGTATAAGAATATACACAAATTATACTATGCATTGTACCGTTAAAATAAAGAATGCCCTTGAAAAAAAAATGAAATCGTTTGGCCATGGCGGATGCTAAAACAGTGTACTGCCAATTGTTTTGAGAGTTACCTAAAATATTTTCTTTGCCTTTCTGTGTCAAAACTTGCACATACCTCGATCCAAACTTGGAAATGTTGAGCCAACATGAAGAAGCTTTCCTCCTCTCTGGTTGAAGATGAAATTTCCGCAGGAGTTGTGTTATTTTATTTTTGTTTTGTTTTTGTGACCCATCACATTTTCGAACAAGAGGGTTAAAATTATGTGAGTAAACCTCGAGAAACGGAGGATTACGACTAGCAGGCTTAAATCTGTTTCAAATAACAGCTTGCGAGTCAGCGGCCGAAGTCCACGGTGCTTCTGGAAATACGTTCGTACCGTACGCTTATTTTGCATAAGAAATGCATATTTTACATATCCCGGAGGCAGAAATGACGGCATTATTCGTGCAGAATTAAAATGTACCATATTTGCCCGAGTACCACGTGCGTCCAACTTTTCTGCCTCGATTTTGCGAAAAAAAATGCGCTTGGTTTGCGGGTATAATTTTTTCCACGTAAAAAAAAAATCATGTATCTGTCTGTGGTGCAAACTGTCAGTGAGCTTGTGCATAGGGGGAAAATAATAAAAATGAAATTCGATCTGGCGCCAATCCTTTTAAAATGATCCTCTTCGTAATGCGGTATTTATCAGAGGATTACTGTATTTTGCTTATAATTTTCAATTAGAAAAATTATACTTCAAGCCAACAAAAACGGGGGTGCAAATCTCAAATGGGGATACATTTTTGGGCAAATTTCAAAACAAAAAAAAACGAAATGCGCGTCTCACTCGAAGTGTGTTAACTCAAATAAATACAGTACAGTAGTTGCTACTCCAATGACATCTCCTCGTGCTAAATCTATGTATCAATATAATGGACGAAGAAATTAATTTATATTGGATGACGAATTTCTCCCTGAACGGTAACTTCATGAGTACAGTAAAGTACAGTACACAATTCGAACAAGCAGCACTTCAGCAATAAACATCAGTAATTTTCTGTTTTGTGATTAGAAAAAATTAAATGAGAGTAGGAGGAACCTTCGCTGTGATGAACGGCATAAAACTGAGGCCAGTACCTTGTCAAAATGGATTTATCCGTGTAATTCATTCGGATGAGGTTCTTTTTCAGAATCTCATTCTCGTCTTTAAAAAAAAAAACATGCCCACCCTTCGTAAAATAATTAAAATCCAATGAATCACTATCCACTTTGAAAAGCATTGCATTCATTGCCAGAAGAGGGCGAAGATGTTCCGCACTTTTAATTTATTTATTGATATCGCCTTTTGTAGACGTGAACGTTTTATACAGAAACGGTGGAGTATCAATGGATAAAGAATGCAAGATTATACAAACGAGATAAACGTGAATGGCATATTGCCTTGAAAATGACTTGGACAGCTTGCTTAGATAGGATCATAGGGGCACTGATCGGTAGTATGCAACGATTGCTCAATTCGTGCTGACCTGTGGCCTTCAGTTATTGATTACACAATGCTGCTGTTGCAACTAATTCCATTCACCCTTCTAAACAAATTTAAATAATACAGTAATTGATAAGGCACATGATTATGAGAGATGATTTTAATGAGGTACTGTACTTGTTTTGAACCAACCATAATGAGACCACAGGAAATGATGCTCACGCCTCTTACGGATTCCTGCACGCCATGTTCTTTTCACGGGTTTTGAGTTTGCCTTTTTTATTGACGGTAAATTGAAATTCCTTGTTCTTCTAATTTCGGTATACAAGGGTCACTAGACCGAAGTCAGAAGGCGTGAATAGATAATATTTATCGGATGATCTATACGCGTCGAGTGAAAAACCACTTACAATTTTTTTTAGGAGACTTCATGATTAATCTGTAAAATTTTACATTTTTCTGGACTTGGTACAATACGTACAATATTTACTATTCAACGCGTGAAAATAGTCGTGACTCGGGTTTGACCATGCGTAATATTTTTTTCTTCGTAAGTAAGTAACAAAATTACTACGAGCATTTCGAGAAATCTTGAAATTCGTGGAAGGATTTCGGCTTTCTGAAAAATACTGTTCAAGTACTTCAAATGGGCTTAGTAAATTGGGTAGCTAGATTTTTGATCCTTTCGTCTTGCTTCACCGCTTTTGTTTCAACATGAGGAAGAAAAATCAATGGAGCACGATTTTTTCGCGCTTAAATGGAACTCATTCTTGCCAAAAATTACTGCGATTCCTTGAAGAAACGGGAGTAAGACGGAAACTGAGCAGTGCTTTTCCCCGCTTGGTACGTGAAAATTTGGTGTAAACTTGAGATAAATGACGCTCCTTGAGCAAGCCTTTCATTAAATAAAAGCTAATGGTCCTTTTTTAACGATACCTTTCGTCGGAAAATTTACTACTTATCAGTTACATCACTCGGCCATCTAACGACAGAGCATCCAGGAAACGGTGAAACGAAAAGCCACTTCGTCCACTTGATCACGTCACAAACTTCCGTCAACGCGCTCAACTCTACCAGATTCACGGATTCCGGCTTGCAGCAATAAATCCTCACACCTTTCACGCATGCACACACAGAACATACACGAAAATAATTATCGGAATAAAAAATTGGGCTGTACACACGCGAGATCCCGTCATCAGCGTATACTGCGCCAACTTGGGAGCAAAACGCACGCATTCCACAGCAGATCACGCCATATGTAAAGCACAATAACGTCGGCGTGCGCGGATACGGATCTGAATCCGCCACAAAATAACAAGATTCAAAATGCTTGAAACCCGTTCTCAATGATGGTTACAGTGAATTTTGGCGATCATGGACACGGGAAAGTGCAATCATTTTCTACTGTAGCTGTGCATGGTCACGGGCACATTCTCAAATTGAACCTCGTCCATATCTCAAACCTCTCTAATTCGATTTTTTTCAATTCCGCATTAAATACTTCAACTTGAAACCTCCCGAACTCGAATTTGTTATTGCTGGTCCCTTGCAGTTTGACTAGAGATATTCGACTGTACATGAGCCCGGAAATATGAAACTTGGAATGAATCATCCTTCTGCAACTCCATCAGTGACATCTAACACAAAACAAAAAGTACAGTACCTGAGCAGGCAAGGTCGGATCGTTTTTCTCATCGAGTATGAATTTATCTCGGCAAAGTTACTAGCCCGCAGATGCCCTCCATATTTTGAGGATAACCTGCTGTAGATACTTTTGTGTCATGAGGATTTGACCAAAATGGAAGGATCTTTTCCTATGATGAACAGCATATAACAGACCTCAATTAAGTACAGTACTGTATAGTATTTGTTATGTAGTCAATTAAATTGGTGTGTATATGTAATTAATTTGGAAGATGCATTCGTTTTGGTTACTCAGCAATTTGCTGAGCAATAAATTCTGCGCTGTAAACCATCCCTGATGCTCACGGACTCCCTTGGATAAAGTGAGTAATATGCAGATATTGAGTACAGTACTGAGTATTTGAGTCAAACGAATGCAGTTTTTGGGTTTAATAATTCTTGTACGCTCAAGAAATGTCAAAAACATTTGAAGAATACATATCTTGTATTATAATAATTTGCACCTGCGCATTTTCGCCTTTAACGCAAAATTTTCCGATCAATTTCAAAATCACCTGGATCATATAAAGGTACTGGTACAACCAAAACTCAGCGTCATAGCGGCGAATTTGGGTTGAACGCAGAATAATTCGCCTCTTTTCCTCATTCAACTCCCCTCCAAGTAAAAAATATATAATTAACCCATTCAATTTTCTAGCTGCTTTTAAAGTACGCCATGGACACGACGCACGACGAGAACCAATTAAGGTTTAAAACTTGAAGTATTGTACTGCGTATTTATAGATATTATATCGTTTCTCGCCGTACTGCATACCACTGCCATTTACACGCGCACCGAGTTGAAAACCCTTCGATTCACACCACGAAGCACTGATATATCCACTCGAGGAAGCATTTCATTGCGAAAACTGCCGTAAATTGGATTTAAAGGCGTTTATAAAAATTCTGATACTACGTTCTCGTTATTGACGGTTGACGCGTTCACACGGAAACACTCGACATCACTCCGAATCAAAAGCTCGCACAATACAATAGTTGCATGAGAGCAAGTCATCATCATACTGTGCCAACTCACGAAGGTGAAATGCACGGTTTCACAGAGCACACGCCACGGAACACAACGTCGGCGTGCGGAGATACGGATCTGAATCCGCCACGGTCCTGATCCCCCGCGCTGCTTTCTTCGGTGCGGGGGAGACACTTACTTCTTCTAATTAGGAAGGACACTTTCTCGCACAACGCGGAAAAGAGATGGGAAACACACAACCAGCCAACGTCGCAAACCGGGAGGAAAACTATGAGAGTACCAAGCCGCCAGCAGCTATCGTGAAGTGATCGAACGCTTTGGTGCGCCAGCGTCGACATCCGTACGGTTCGGGATGAGATGCCGCGTGGATTGCGTCTTTCGAGAAACTGCTGCAGAGGGGAAAGGAGGAGAGAGCTGCAGAGGGGAAGAAGTCACGCGGGTGAAGTTTTCTACATTCCAAGGACCAAAGAATATATACAAATACAGTACAAATGTACGTGGCGCCCCACGCATCTTCAAGTGGAATGTTTCTCCGAGTCTTTTCCCAAAGGTGTATATATGGTTCGGATTCTTCCCCAAGCCCCGACACGTAACCTTCCGAACCACGAATACGAAGTCATCCGAAACACGCTGTTTCGTCAGGAAGCTGTGTCGAACGTATAATGACGTGAAGTATAGTCTGTCTATACCCGCCAGCTGCTTCGTCCGCGAACGACTTTCTCCGTGCTGCTGGCTATTCTGTTACATTGCATCAGGCAATTTATTTTTGCATCAATTCCCCCACAGATGTTCTCGGAAGTACAGTACGTGCATCAAAGGGGTAGGGTGTACTGTAGATGGGATCGTTTGAAGTTTTACATTACCGTACTTGTGTGAATTGGTATACCGCGAAGGGGTGTACATCTCACTACAATATTATTATCCAGAAAACTTGGGTTACGGATTGAAGTTTAATTCCATGACATAATGTCGACTTTAAAATTGAAAAAAAAATGTCTCAACCTGTCAAATGTAATTGAGATGAAATCAATGAAAAACAAGCATTTGGGAAATTTTGTAGGTGATGGGCTGAATTGAAAACTTGGCAGTCATGTTTTATTTTTCATCACGGCTAATTCAAGCTATAGACACGGATTATTCCATCTTGAGGTTCCAAAGTTCCATCAGCACAATTCTAGGAAATGATTTCTAAAATACGCCTGAAGAACGTGTATGACATACTGTATTATCAAGTCCGTCTTTTGTGCCCATATATCACAAATATCGCAATTTTTAATGCGTCGCATTTGCATTTCAGCACCGTTTTATTAAACAGAGAGACATAAATTTGAGCAGGGGCAGTTCGATGAAATAAAAATAATTTGAAAATACAGTAATTTCGAGTCTCTGTACATGCAGTATTTCTCGAGAACTCACAAGCTGTCATGAGGACAGATGGGATTTGCCTTTTCTCAGTTTCAATCCTCATGAAGGATTGACCCAGTTTTCGATTCCCAGTTAACAAATCAAGATGTGAGAGGCAAGTTATTCAAATTTACCATTTCATTTTTAAAGAATGGACGGGAGCAGCTGCGATCAAATATATATTTTCACATTTCATGAATGGTTTTAAATGAAAGTTCTTGAAAGTACTGTGCTGTACATGTAACTATGCAACCAGCATAAGCTAAGAGAAATTTGTTGGAAATTCCTAAAAGTATACTGTATTTCGTCATTCAATAATATATTGTGCAAAGTACCTGATCCATCAGCGTTTATAATTGCACCGTATTATAGCAATAAAAATATCTTGCCTGAATTGAGGTCCTGTGAATAACTCATTTTCCATTGCTTGGCTTCTTTTATGCAAAGGCATGAATTGAACGTTGTTAACACATTTTACAAACAAAATGTATAGAACCATTATTAAATTTTCAAAATCGCAGCAAGCATTTCTAGCACCCGTTTCTTCAGCTCAAAGTTTCTCGAGTCAAATTTTATTGTTGATCTACACTCTACAGTATTCAAATTTGTCTTGAATAGGTCGAATTTTATTTGCTGCCATGTTTTCTGGGAAATGCTATGCCTGTCAATTACTGTACAGTACATTCTTTTATAATATACGGTATTATGTACAATTACATTAATTTCCTCTATATTATATTATGTACAATTATATTAATTTATATTATATTATGCGCAGTTATATTACTTTATATTGCATTATGCACAGCTATATTGATTTTTAGTGCAGCATATTAAGTACAGTACTGTACTGTAAAACTATATTGTTTACCCTATGCTGATATTTTCTATTTTATTAAATTGTATTATGTACAATTTATGTTTAATTGTACCAAACACCACTCTTATTTTTTTGGTGGATAGCATTGCTCTGTACTGCTTTTTTGCACACGTAGTTAATAGACTAAAAGAATGGCCTATGAACTAAAGAATACGGTTTATGGAGGAGCTGAATATAAGCAACCGACTCTTTGTACCCCTTCTATGGATTGAAAACGTAAATATTGTTGATATATGCAGCTCATTGTTTCCCATGAATATTTCGTGAGCCGCGCTCAAGACCATGAATAACCTGCTGCAGATCAAACGAATGGAACTTTCTGGAAATTTTCGTGTGAGAACAGTTGAAAAATTCGACATACCGTAATTTTATTTGGTCACTCGCAAAGAAGAATTCTTTTTTACGTTCAGTACGTAATTTGTACTTTGTGTCAGACCTTTCTTGAAAAGAAGACCTTTTTACCCATTAATGAAATCCCTTATTCAAGATTCCCGCGCGGGCAAGATTTTAAATAAGCACTAATATGCAAATTTATCCCAATGTTTCTACTGGACTAACTGGAGTGATGCAATATTGATGAGATGGGATACCTTTCCTCTTAAGTGTAGTAAGAATAGCCGAAAAAGTGACGTTCGTCTTCTTTCTGATCACCTATAGCCTAATTTACTTTAATTCTTTTCTCACTTCTGATAAATTCCTCAGAACATCATTTAACAATACTCTAAATATTTTCCGCACATCCCAGTCCCGAGAACCTTTTGGAAATTCAAATGTATCTTGTTTAGCTTTTCATCTGAATATACAGTATAAGACCTATACTTTTTAAGGGGCGGATGTCCAAAAAAGTATCGGACCATATTTATTTTATTTTGGAGGAAACGTAGTAGGAATAAAGTCTTCCATTTAAAAATCTTGTCGTGAGGGCATAGAAAAGTCGAAACTAGAAATAAGGCACCTTTGCGCAAAAATTCCCTCAAGCCATCAATTTAAAAGAAGGTAAATGACTCCAAGTAATTTCTAAGATTAAAAACTGCTTATACGATGGCACACGCAGTTTTCTGTTTAGTACGCAGGACAATTTATTCTACCGACCTGCTATACGAATGTCTGTTCAATTAAACCAAATTTCAGATCTGGAAACTGGCGGGTCAGTTATGTGTACCATGCAAATTTTATTTATTTCCGAAACCGCACTTATTTCCGAAAATTTCGCAATTTTGAGCTTCCTTGATAACCGATTCTCGAGAATGGCGACCGCATGTTATTCAACGCTGAGCACGAGGGAATGAGTGGACAAAATAAATCTTCCATAGATGCATGTCTTTAAAAAAAAATTGGAAATAATACGCAGCGGAGATGCGAATAGTTCATACAGTTTTCGTGCAAGACAAAACAGCTGAATTCATATAACGACGGATTTCTAATTTTCAGTCCAAGAAAAAAATTCGTGCTTCCCAAAGCTTGTTTTGGAAAAAAAAGAAAGAATTGAAAATAAGATACGTTTTAGCTTCTTGTTTATGAAAGTACTGTATGTGTTTATGTGTTTGATGCATTTTACCGAAAAGGAAAAATTTTAAAACTGATGTTTCTTAATTTTTCTGGAAATTTTGGCGATGCACTCGAACATATCTCGAGAAATTCTCCACATGTTGGTGCAGCTTTTTGAGTTTGAAGTGTATGTATGTCAAATAATCACCATTCTAGAGTTTCTGTAAATTATTGGTTAAATTAATTTATGGGAATATGCTGAGTCCCTCTCTATTTATACCTTGCAAAGGTGTGATCATGTATCGCACAATGCCATCACTTCATCATCGGCACTTATTCAGCATATAGGTTGTTCAAAAATTTACCAACAAATGAGCATAACTGCATCGTCATATTATGCAGGACACATGAATAAATTAAATGCATATATTTTTTTCGCGATCACCTCGCAGTCAAACATCGACCTCAAGGATGAGCTACAGTATAAATACTGTATTAATCCTCGCAGTACCCATGAATGCCAACTTTTCGCGTAAACTTGGATTGCGGAGAAAGTTCGAAATAATCATTGATGTCTACCGAAAGGGAGTCACAGTTATGTCGCTAATGAGTATCCACGGATAAATTAATACAAATGAAAGAGAAGCACGCCTTGTTCCACGTCCAACATCGTCACCAACAAGCAGCAAAAACATGAGCACCATTACACAGATTCGTTACAGTAGTTTTTCAGACGCAGCACCGCGACGGGTCTTTTGACACACTCCCAACGATACATTTTCGAAAAGAATTCAAGCGAAAAACACTCATCGGATCTGAAAGAGTGGCGTACGATTAAATAAATATCCACCAACCATGTTCAGTACATATATATTCGACACGCCCTTTTCAAATCTACATCAGTAGACCGTGTCTTTCTGCAGTGTTTAATACGTGTTTGCGTGTTTTTTTTCCCCCGCTTCTTCTGTTCCTGAAGAGTTTCTCTCACTGTTCGGCACCATATTTTCGCGAACTCTCCTCTTTTTCCCCCCTTCATTTTTGAGCAAACAAGTGAACGGAGGACAAGTACAATATATACTGGTGCTTCAGGATAACAATAAACGCACTTCCGCAGCGCGTGGATCCGGTGCGGGATTTTCCTCCTGGGGCGAAAATATATACAGGGTGGACCAGATAGAAATTGCACAGAACATGACTTTTTAAGGGCATTTCACGACATATGGGGCCGGATTCCACAAAGAACTGATGAAATAAACAAACAGGGCAATCAGCCTTTACCAGGCTGGATCCTCCTTATACAGGAGTCCCAAGAATCTTTTAGGTTTTTAATCCAAATGCTCCAACAACAGTCAGGCAAACAATACAGACAATTCACATACACAATCTCACACGCAACAGATCAGGAACCTAAGCAGAACAATCAGAATAACCAACACAATTGGGAGCTCTCTCAGGGAGATGCTTCTTTCAGCAAGTGAAGTCAGCAAGTGACCATACTGGGCACGGCTGGCTTCCTCTACAACTTTGAATCAAACAACTTTCACAACCAGTTTTGGCAACAGGCACTTTTTGGCAGATGGTAGCAGGAGCTTCCATCCTGCATATCTGTACCTCTCGGTGCCAGGTACTGGTTTTTTAAGTCATCCGTAAAGACGCTACAAGGGGCTACAAAGTAGCCCCGGCGCAACACAACACGACATGCACTGTATAATAAGTGGACTTTCTAAAACAGTCTCATCTAGAACAATTTCTCTGCACAGGTTGTACCATGCAATTTGACCCTAATCTATTGCCAAACTATAGGGTCAATAAATTTCAAATTGGTCAAATTTCAAGACACTCTGTAAAGTTTAAAAATGTACGGTGAGTTAAAAAACGCTAAAAAAAGTGTCCAAAACAGGTCAAATTTCAGGGCAAGGGTTGAATTGCAAATCAACCTCTCCACAAATTTGGCTGTCAAATTTCAGGATGGTCAAATTGTAGGAGGTAAAATTGCAAGGTACCACCTGTATAACAATTTGTTTTGTTTCATAGGGTTCTCTCTGGCTCTCCCCATATGTGACAGGGTTTCTCTCCATTTTTTTCTGGTTCCTTCAATATTGTTGAAGAGCAATTTCACACATTCACACTGGCAAGTAACTAATGCACATGTTAGGTATACTGTATAATGACTAACACATACATATATGCATATGTCATACATTATATATACAGTATTTAAATGCAGGAGTGAACGTTTAATATTGAAAAAGAAAATTAGACTTTATGTTTCTCTGGCTCTTTGACTTGAGGAGAAGCGCTCTGAATTTTGAAATCCAGATCATATGTCCAAGAATATTTTATGGGAATACCCCCACTCTTTCAATAAGAGCCCACAATTTTTCTCAGATTTGAGAATGCAGAATACAATTCATGGTTATGACAATTCACTGCAAGCAAAGAGAATCTTTTGAGAAAAATGTATCCAGCTTTTGTTCCAAAGATTGCACAATATGGTGTGCAGTATGTACACATTATTGTCAACTGTTACAAATTAATGGCAATCTGCTTAGAATCTGAACTTCTTGAACTCAAATTACTGGCAAAACCCAGCAAATTTAATGGTGAAACCAACAAACTTGCATGTTTTAGTTAGTAATAATTTATTGTAAATTTTTATTGCTATACTATTACCATCAGGACAAGAGCCACGAATTTTTTTATGTCAGGAACGTAGTACTTGAATAAGTCAAATTTGGAATTCTGCTCAAATTCGTAACTTCAAACGATTCGGACAGTATGCTGAATACGAAATGGTAATTATCTCTTGGTCCACCTTTCATTCGTAACTTTCGGCTACTGAAGTCATCAAAACTAAATCAAGAGTCAAAGGAACCCATGGAATGTAAGAAAACCTTTTTGAAGGTAGCAGACAAATTTTTCATGGACCACCGGAGATTTTTTTTTTGTGCGTACCTTTTCCTTTTTCACTTCCTAGGAATGTTTGGATTTATATAGTTCAACAGTAATCCTAAACCTTGACTTATGCCCAACGCAATCCTGGGAAACTTCAGCGTTTTGCCCCAAAACGGGTCGATGAGATGCAAAGGATGTAGTTCCCGCTTTTACTGTGCACGTGATCCAACTGTATTTTTCTTTTTTTTTTTAAGTTCCACACTTTCAACTACGAATAAATCAGGAAAATACTGAAGTGTAGAGAATCTGTTTTAAAATTCAAAGTATGCGGAAGCAAAATTTCTCAGTTGCATTTTTTTCAAACTTGCTGAATTTCGTGTTAAAAACAATACTCGACTGAGCTGATTCGACGACGAGGAAACAGACATTTGAGGGTCTTCTAAAATATTTTACAAATCACATCGTGTGGCTTTTCGTTTGTTGTGGTATCCCATCAGTGGAAAGCAGGAGACCAAAGTAAAATAACAGTATGAACATAAAAATGTTTTCGCACATACTACGACAAGCATTTTGAGGATTATATCAGGATGCCCTTCCATTAAATGATATTCTTTGGGCATTGGTAAATATATGCCTGAAATATTTGGATTAATTCTGAGTCTCGTTACATATGAAAATCTGGAAATTAAAGAGAATAATTCATATTCTGTGTTGAACAATGTAGAGCACAACAGTGATAAGGCCCAAAGATACAGATGTAATTACTTCTGGGACCTGTATCCTATATATGTTGGAATGTTTGCATGCAGGATCATGTTTTCCCAAAGACTTCAATGCAGGTGGTACCTTGCAATTTGACCCTGATCCATTATTGCCAAACTAGAGAAAAATTGCGAAACAGTCAAATTGCAAGACACTTGATAAAATCAAGGGCAAACAGCACAATAACACTAGAAAAGAGGCTAAAACAGTTCAAATTTTGGGAAAGAGGTCAAATTGCAAGTCAACCTGCAAGCAAATTTTACCATCAAATGGCAGGATGGTCAAATTGTGAGAAGTTGAATTGCAAGGCGGTACCACCTGCATGTACTGAAAACGGGTCGATGAGATGCAAAGGATGTAGTTCCCGCTTTTACTGTGCACGTGATCCAACTGTATTTTTCTTTTTTTTTTTAAGTTCCACACTTTCAACTACGAATAAATCAGGAAAATACTGAAGTTTAGAGAATCTGTTTTAAAATTCAAAGTATGCGGAAGCAAAATTTCTCAGTTGAATTTTTTTCAAACTTGCTGAATTTCGTGTTAAAAACAATACTCGACTGAGCTGATTCGACGACGAGGAAACAGACATTTGAGGGTCTTCTAAAATATTTTACAAATCACATTGTGTGGCTTTTCGTTTGTTGTGGTATCCCATCAGTGGAAAACAGGAGACCAAAGTAAAATAACAGTATGAACATAAAAATGTTGTCGCACATACTACGACAAGCATTTTGAGGATTATATCAGGATCCCCTTCCGTTATATGATATTCTTTGGGCATTGGTAAATATATGCCTGAAATATTTGGATTAATTCTGAGTCTCGTTACGTATGAGAATCTGGAAATTAAAGAGAATAATTCATATTCTGCTTTCTTTCATATTCAGAATTGAACAATGTAGTGCACAACAGTGAGAAGGCCCAAAGATGCAGATGTAATTACTTCTTGGACCTGTATCCTATATATGTTGGAATGTTTGCATGTAGGATCACATTTTCCCAAAGACTTTAATGCAGGTGGTACCTTGCAATTTGACCCTGATTCATTGCCAAACTAGAGAAAAATTGCGAAACAGTCAAATTGCAAGACACTTGATAAAATCAAGGGCAAACAGCACAATAACACTAGAAAAGAGGCTGAAACAGTTCAAATTTTGGGAAAGAGGTCAAATTGCAAGTCAACCTGCAAGCAAATTTTACCATCAAATGGCAGGATGGTCAAATTGTGAGAAGTTGAATTGCAAGGCGGTACCACCTGCATGTACTGAGTATGGGGACATTTTTAATCATTTCTACTAGTTACAATTGGAAATGTTCTCCAAAAAATGCAGCAAAAATGTTTTTCTCAACTTCAAGATGATGCAGACGATAAGTGCACAGGATAAGATAACCACAAAGAATCTGTCATTTTGGCATGAAAAGGAATCCAAAAAGCTAAAAGTAAGCACATATCTTATTGGTCCATTGTAAATAATTGATGACAAAAAAATCTTGAAAAGATGAGCGCAAAATTAGCTTGTTTTGGATTATGAATGAGATTAATTCATTATTATAAGATACATTCTTTTACATACAAGGGTTCTAACAAAAGTTCTTGGAGTCAACCACAAGCCATCACCAGAGGTGGATGAACATTTTTTATTGGATTCCTCATCCTTTTTTAACCTAGAACCAATTTTTTTTTCATCCCTAGACAAAAATGGAAACTGGGAAAAAAAATTGAATGAGTTTTCTCTGGTGATGTGCCCACCCATTCTAACAGAAGTTCTCGGAATCAACCACAAACCGTCACCGGAGATGGACGTGAATTTTTTTATAGGATTCCTCATCCTTTTCTGGCCTAGAATCGTTTTTTTTTCATCCCCAGACGAAAATGGAAACGCAAAATAAAAACTTGAATGAGTCGTATCCAATGAAGTGCCCACCCATGACCAAAGAGCAGTTGCGCACATGCATGCTCCAGTTGTTTCCAACTGTGAAAGAAGGGCTTCAAGGGAAAGTGTTTTTTGTGAATAAGAAAAATTTTTTGACCCAAAAGTTTTTTTTTCATTTTCATTTCAAGAACTCCTGTTAGAATGGGTGGGCACAGCACCAGAAAAAACTCATTCAATTTTTTTCCCAGTTTCCATTTTTTGTCTAGAGATGAAAAAAAATTGGTTCTACGTTAAAAAAGGATGAGGAATCCAATAAAAAAAAGTTCATCCATCTCCGGTGATGGCTTGTGGTTGACTCCAAGAACTTTTGTTAGAACCCTTGTACACAGTATAAATACATTTTCTCCATTTGTTCAAGAGATATCTATATTTTAAGAAAGTTTTCTAAAAAGGTTTGCTAAATGATTATGAGTGCCCATTTCTTGAGATATTGTCTGGATGTTGGGGCAGATTTTTTGACTTTCAGTTGTCCATATGTTCAATTGTCTGTATGTTTGGGTCTCTGTATGCTGGGGCTCAGCCAGATATCCATGGCATGATGGAGCCAGTGAAGCTTTTGAAGTGCACTTTAAAGTTCTATATAGAGCATGAAAAACTACAGGAAAACATTTTCTTGAAATACTGTACAATACATACACACTAATTTCTTTCAACTGTTTGTGGACCTCAATCTCTCATGCATCTCCAACAAATGATTCCAGCTTTCCCATCATGCTATGTTATGCTTTGAGGCTCCATATACAGGTGGTACCTCGAAATTTGACCCCAATCCATTGCTGGACTAGGGTCAAATGGTGAAGCAGTCAAATTGTGAGACAACATCAAATGGCATGATTTGTGTATGTCATTTGACATTTAATGTCTCTCCATAGGTCAAATTGAGAGTTGACCTCCCAGCAAATTTGACCGTCAACTTGCAGGACAGTTAAATTGTGCAAGGTACCACCTCTAATTGAGTCCCTGTGAAGTTTGTTAGGAGTGTTTTGGGCTCGCGGAGAACAGATAAACATATTGATAACATCTGCTTCACATAAAATGAAATTCTCGACTCACCGGAGCAATTACAAGACGTAATCAGATGTCAGCGGGATGCAAATGGAGTATATTTCAGCAGCAGCAGCAGCAGGAAAATGTTCCAGCAATGATGACATCTGATGCCAAATGGGAAATGCTTGACGTTCCAGCAGCACTACTTGCTACGCGATTATTGTGCTGATGGTATGTAACGTATGCACAGGTCGAAGCAAACTCATCGTTTCGCCCAACCTGCCATCACCTCTTTAAGCTACATTATACGAACAACTTGACAGCCGACCGAAGTTGTCAATAATTCACGCACTTCGCAGCAGTACAGCACAGTATTTTTCCCGGCGCGGTGGGTCATCGACGGAAGACAAGGAAAGAACAATTTACGCCCCTCAAGGGCTCATCACCTAATGGGTTGGGTTGTCCCAGCTGTCACTCCCATATATACAGGGTTTCACCAAGATACATTGAAACTTCTTTTCACTCATATGCAGATTGAAGAGGTACCTAGAAAAATATTTGACGTGACAAAGAGTTTTTGATTTGAAGAAACCATCCTTTATTCATTTTTGCCTGGGGGGGGGGATAAAATGGAATACCCTACATTAAGTATAAAATCTATTGACAACGAAGCTGTTGGTATGACTCGAAAAAAAAAGCTTTGTTGTAACGATACATTTTTTATAATGCGATTTGAATACAAATGTATGTTATTCGGCAGAGACCTGACAAACGAATTCGTTGCAACCAATTATTCGTTGTATTGAGATTATTTTACTCGTGCTGTATTTCATTTTCCCCCATGAAATATTATACTTTCCCAAAAAAAAAATTCCTCAAGTCAAACATTGCAGGAATGTCAAATTGGGGATTGCCTGGACCTTGAATGCCTGGATGAATGAGCTGAAAAGATCTTGAACTTGAGGGATATTCTGTTAATTTGAATAATTTTACTACATAGCTCCTCACTTCCTTTTGCAAAAAAGCTCCAAGTTGAATTTTTATTCATTTTCTCATTCTTGGGTCCCTGCTGGGGGATATTTCAGGGGGAAATTAAGTTAGGGAGGTCTACGTTTACTATATACGTACTGTTCTCAAGGGAATCCAGACAAGAACAAAACAAAAATTTGGCACGGAAGGTTTTCAATTTTGGAATGTTTATTAATTGACTTAGGAAGGTCCATGTGTATTGCATACTGTAGTTTTAAAAGGTCATATACAGTATAGGGCAGGATTTTTATTTTATTTGCAGTAATAATATAGAGCAAGCAAATAATAATACCCTGTACTGCATGCTGTAAAAGCTACCAAAAGTAATGCAATATATGGACTTCTCCAAAAAAATGAAGAGATGATTTTCTTTTGCTCTTTATTTCTAAAATTTCTGCACAACTGCAAATCACCCTCAAAAAGAAGACAAATAAAAAAAACAATCTTGAACAATCAAAGCTATATTGTAACAATTTATTCATTCATGAAACACTAAATTCTGTATAAGTGCCACCAACAGAAATGATGTCAAACATAATGTCAAAGAAAGTTCCGCCACGATGTCAAAGAAAATTTTAATAAAAAAATTTAAAAACAATTTCAAGACAATCCTGGAATATATTTTGCATAGAAAACCTTTGACTGACTGCTCTGTCAATGAAAATTGCGTTTTACAAAAATATGCGCTTCGAACAAACCTTTCCAAGGACTAACAAGCGGATAATGTATAAGAAACGTTTTCTGGCGTCAACCTGAATGTTGCGAATTTTTCAGTTCTATTTTTAGCAAACTAAATTTAGAACCCGAATTCTCGTCCTTGAGGACAAATTCCACTTTCTGTGAGAACCTCGGGAAACCTCGGTTCTCACGTAACTTTGCCTTTCTCTACTAATCCTGTTGCTAAATCTTGTCCTTGAAGGACTGCTTTCCTGTTCCAAAAATTCATAATATTCATTACATTCCACTCCTGGCATTCGCGTGTGTTGTTTGACTGACTCTTGCGAGAATCAACCATCTGTTTTGGACTTGTGTGAAATCTGAATTATACCAACCTAATAATAGGGTGATACTCACCCTGGTCGTAGCCTGACCGAATTCTCATGTTTGATTCCTTGATCTAAATTCATATTTCTAAAATCGTAAATCACAAATTTCAACTTTTATTTGTTAAGGATATTTTATTCCTGACACTGAATATATAAATGTATAAATATATTTCTAAAGAAAAATTTGGTTACCATTGGAAATAAAACTGAAATGACCTTTAATTCGACGAAATTTTCAACGTGGTCATAGCTCACACATTTTTTTATTAAATATGGTTAATTAATGATTGTATGGTCTCCTATTCTCTGGCCCTTGTGCGTTATTCTCATCATGTTTATTAATGGAATCATCGAAACTGTATGGAGGTACCAAACACGCACTTTTCAAGACTTCATGTGAAAGTATTTTCAGACGAATGAGTCTCGCAATTTTTCATGGTCAGAAATATTTATGAAAAAAAACCAACCTAAACATTTCAAAAACGCTGGCCTCTTGGAACACCTTAAACTTATTCAAGAGCTTACCCACATAACTGTTCTGAAAATACTCTTACTGTATATGCGGGAAATTTAATTAAAAGAATTTATTCTGAGGTCATTCTTGAGTTATCTTATCTTATTTTTGGATCTTTGACTAGCTCATACGATTGTGACAGTTTGATTTATCCAAGTTATTGGTTCATTTCTAGTTCAAGTGATGGGTCTTTATGATTTTCTGATCAACTTCAGGGATAATAGAGGAGTAGAATAAATGCTTCTTTATTGAGAAAAAAAACAGAAGGGTAATCATTTTATAAATCGTGCTGAAATAATTTCAATCAATTTTTCTTAACCAGAAGAGGCAGCATAGAAACAGCACGATGACAGATGAAGGATTAAAATAAATGAAAAAATTCCAAAAAATTCGGAAATTTATTGTTTTTGTGGAGCTTTAAAGTTGAAATAAATTCAAAAGTCTTTCAGCTGAGCTGGGGAAGAGCTGTATGTTGAAAAGTTGCCCAAGGCCAATTTATATTCCAATGAACTTGCAGGAAAGCGAAACGCAAATGTTACCCGACACAAAATCTACGTTCTGCATTTTTTTTCAATTTCGGGATACTCTTAAGCCTTCCAGTGAAGTTTTTGACATTTATTGTGAATCCCTCTGACGCATTCAGTACTAAAACGTTCACAAATGATAATGAAAGAGGTTGAGGAATAATTGAAAGGTGATGGGCATTCATAATTTTTTTTCTTTGTTCCATCAGGAAGCAGTAACTGTCAATACAAACTCCAGAGAAACGCAGTTTAATAATGCATTCCTCCTCAGGAAGATCAATAATACGAAACAAAAAGAGCTTTTCCTATGTCGATCGGCACTATAATCCATAACACAGAATGTTTCGAAAACATATCTTGTATATATGTACTGTATATATATGAAGGACTGGTTCAAAAATGCCTTCTACGCAGAATGCCTCGACGATTTTATCACTTTCAACGCAATATAGTGAAAGCCCATTATCATATGGTCAGACTGATGCATCTTTTTTGTAATCGATTACTGGTACGAGCTAAGTACACTAGAAAAATATGGATTGCACCATCGCTTGAACTTTCATGCATTTGAGGCTTTGTATAATGAATAAAAAGCACCCATTCTACTCTTGGGGGTGAGAAATTGCCTAATTTATTCAATTATTTGTATACGAAAGGCATTTTTCACCAGAAGAGGATTTGAAAAATCAGGGTGAGTTCGTCCCTGCAGTTGACTTTAAATATGATGATGGGGTTCAAAGACTTTGTAATTAGCGATTTTCACGCGAAGTAATTTTTTCTGGAAATTCAAGTGAAGGGAAACAAATATTGGCCAAACCATACGAAAGACATGCATGTACAGTCTCTGTTTATGATTTTCAGCCGGGGACAATTGAAAAAAACCCGAATGAAGAAACACCTATCCATTTAAATGCATCAGGGAATATCTATGTGACTACAGTATATGCCACCAAAAAAGGATACAGTACTTCCGAATATCTTCAACAATTCTTGATACTGTACTGTACTTATAAATTGACACATTTTAGAAATATTACATGAAAAGTACTATATTTACTAGAGTATCGGGGATTCATGAATAAGAAAATGAGCACCCTATTGATCATTAATGAAGCTCAGTTTTAACTTTTCAGTGAATAGGAATATTTATTTTTCGAGACAACCAATGCAATTTTACACTCAGATGTAAAGACGAATTAAGCTGCATTTATACCTTTTGCTTGTTGGTTCAAATATTTTACACAAAATTAGAGCATAGTCATTTTGAAGGCGCGAAAGAGGAAGTCCAGTTGCATGAAAATTGTGTAATATGAGCAATGATATTATTACTGTTTCAATAAACTTTAACGAATTTCTGAAGTTACATCCCGAGGCTAAGGATGCATTGTTAACTGAAGGTATGCAGATATTCTCTCTTCAGAATTAAAATTAAAATGACTCATCGGAAATCATCAATAAAAATATGTACAGTATTATTAATGTACAGAAGGTCGTGCCTCATCTGGGATGATTGTTAACTACAGTATTTTCGTAATTTGGCGCGCATAACATACTTTGGATGGCACCGGATATTTGATGGATTAAACTGCCGCAGTATCACCTACCAATTCTCAGATTAATTCCCCAATACTATTCTTGAGACTTATTTACAGTACTATGTACTGTACTATACAGTACTGTATAACCAGCAGATAACGAGGATGAGAACTCACGCACGTGCCTGTTTATCTTTAGAAAACACTGACATCTAAACCTTGGAACGAACAAATATTTTATTTTTGACTGAAAACGGTGTGTGCAGATGCCAGTGATCCGAAATTCCGAACCATAGACGGTGTGTCCCTCACTTGTCAGAGAACTACTCCGTCAATACCTTATAGTGATGTACATTGTACAACACCACAGTACTGTATTGCTAACACTTGCCCGCTAGTAAGGGGCTCCCTCTTATGACAATGAGCGACATCTAGGATATAGAATTGGAGATGCCCAGAGCTCTCAACCCGAGACGTACGGTTATCTCATTATCTGGAAAACAGTTATGGAGAACTGTAGTAGCATAAGGAAGAATAATTTGTATTTAGACTTCAGCTTTTGACCAACACAGTACTCTGTACTTGTTTTGTCACTTCTGGGTTCAGAATAGACTTGTGATGTGAACGTGAGTTGAAGTTCCTCATAACCTTGCTGTGTATAAAAGAAGCTTCCCACGTCGCCTAGAAGCTAAGGGGAAGATACATTTCGTATGCAATAATGCAACTAATACCTTTACAAAATTCAGCCGACTGTGAAGCATGCAGCTGAGATTGTGAGTTCTAAGTAAAAGAGCCTAGCTGGAGTGATAACGATCGTTGCAGTAGGTACGCGCATGGCGTGCAGTGGAAGTGGATGATTGCGGAAGTCACTCGCAATGGGACCGTCGCTGGTCATGTCGGTTAAAAGGTCGCTTAAGTCGAACATTTATGAGGACAACAGGAAGAATAAGCTGGCTTTAACGCGAGCAAGTCATATAAATCACGGCGATTGACGAAATATTTTCTTCCATCGCTCGACATGGATGACGTGTGTGTGTCGTTCCGTGTACAGTATGCTAATGTGTGGCAAGATTTTTGGTGGTGAATTGAAATTTAGATGATGACGTTGTGAAGTGTGCAGATCGTCTCATGAAGTGCATGTGTGAGTTTGTTACCGATTTTCACGGTCCTCTGTTCTCTCATTTTCACAGGCTGGAAATTCCTTCTGTTATCGAAGTGAATCTTGGCGAAAGAGCCTGTGAACGAGTCAGTTGTGATGTCGGAGTATAATCCTTCTTCGGGTACGCCCGGAGAAAGGCGTACCTCTTCTATAACAAGCCGTAGAGGAAACCTCAACCGTGCTGACTCTCCATTCCCATTGAACGTCTTCGGATCGTCGGCGATTCCAGAACGGCGTGCATCCTCTATTACGAGTCGAAGGGGTGTTAACAGGCCTGATACCCCCCATCCTCCCCGTCCAACTCCTTCGTCTCGCATTGGTCGATTACTGGACGAACTGGATCAATACGAAAATTTCCGGGTTTATGCCGTCGGCCATGGCCCTAATTCGAATAGTAGTAACGGGGATGGGATCGTTGATGACGTTAGCGAGATTTTCGATGAGCAATTGAGTCGTAATTTCTTAGCGGCGGTGAGAAATGCGTTGTCGAACATATTTCAAGATTCTAGTAGCGATCCCATAGCACAGATGGTCGAAGTTGCATTGCGATTGCAAACCGCCGACGATGCAAGCGCGGATTCTGCGGAGGGACCTACCATTCTGAACATCGCTGTCAGCCCCTCGAATTCAAGCTCAGCAGCCACGCAAACTCGTGCAGCTGGCGGACAGTCATCCTCGAACAATCCGCAGATACCTATCTTCAGATTTCAAGGACTAGGAGTGCAACGACAGTATCGGGACTTAGTCCATTGGCGAGCTTGGTTTGATGTTCTGAGAGACAGAGCCTGGAGAAAGCAGCAGGAAACGGGGCATTGTTCGAAGGATTCCGACTGCCCCATCTGCCTTGAATCCTTGAAATTCTCCATAAAGCTCAAGCCGATAACCTGTATGCACGTGTTCCATGCCGATGTGAGTTATTCGCTTGTACTTTGTTCATTATTTCTCGAGTACTACGTTACAGTATTTCTCTTTTCCTTGTGATCTAGCATCGTATTTCTATTAAGCTATCATCGCCTGAATTTTGTTTTCAAACAATTGCTAAAAATAACTTTTTGTCGAACATTCGATATACTGTAACTGTAATGTATTCAAGGAAGTGCCGCTTTGACCAGAAGGTGCAATCTATGCTCAATATCATGTGAATGGGAATAGGTCAGTGCAGTAACGTAAAAAGGACGAAAATCCTGCTGTAAGTGAAGCGCCCAGGAGATTTCCTACTACAGTATTAGGTTGGTTGTATCGGCATAGGGTGCATTTTTGACGTGATACCGTTCGATCTTGTGGGTACGTTTCGAATACTCGTACAAGAATTTTTTATGCCTGCGTAAGCCTCAGTTTTTTTTCTTCAAAATTTCCGATTCTGTTTCTCTGGATGCGATTCCTTCCATAATATGAATACAGAACAAAAATTGAGGGTGAGTTCGTAAATTTGGTTAGTTTCGCACGTGATCCTGGATAATACGTATACAGTAGTGGGAAAGGGCTGAGCCTACCATTGACGTTGCAGAGATGGAAAACGTTTACTCATAATTTGCTCAAGATTAAGTGGAAAATGAAAACTGAACTACGAAATCTCTTTATGTTTTCAGTGCATCGAATCCTGGATCAGAAAAAATCCTCAATTTCCCCGAGCTCGATGTCCAGTTTGCCGCGGGGATTTCATGAACAAGAGAAGCCTGGATCGCGAAAAGAAGCGCAAAGACGGAAAAGGCGGTGGTGGTGGCGGATCAGGAATTCCGAACGGTCATCCAACTGTCCGCCTCATTCCGTTGTCCTTTCCACTGTGATGAGTTCGGGATTTTTTTGGTCGAAAAACATTGAGTGATCATTATATGCTTGAAACCTTGGTTTTTGGGTAAACCTCTACCTTTATTCTCGGTGGGAAAGAAAGTTTTCGTACGCTTCGGACGAAACTGGGCCTTGCAAGTATGCAGGTAATACATCTTTCCCGATGTTCATTTGACGGTTTGGTACTAGCAGCGGAATCTATGCTGCTCCTTGCCTGCAGATCTCGTACGTGCAGTTGAGGGTTTCATGATTCATGTGATGCATTTGCTGCTCGAATGATTTTGTCATGTGTTTCGATTAAGGGTGCGAGTTATCGGAGTGGAAGCAAATAATGAATTGTGTCCGATAATTAGAAACGATTTGGATGCGAGATTTTTGAAGTGATCTGATGTTTTGCGAACATATACGAAATCGGTCCCTGGATGCGTGCAGTAATGAATGAAATGAAATTCATGCGAGATGACGATGAGTTTGTGGCGGTGCAATTTTTCATGCTCGAAGTCCATAACTGAAAAAAAAATATTGTTTTGGAATTGCAGGAATATGCGCCCAGCGCTCATTCGTTTTTGTGCGAAGCAAGTGCCGTTTCGTGGAATATGTTCATCGTCTCATGAAGTTAAAAGGTGGTCTAGTCCCGAAGCACTAATCGACAATTCTGTGGAAAATGCGGGACATCCGTTACCGGAAACGCATCCACATCTTTTGTCTTACGGCGATGTTCTGCCCGGCCTTCATCTGAATGAGTTTCGTTCGCGAAGAGAGAAGCTATGTGAAGCCATATCGCGTGCAGTGCCTTCCGACGAACATTTGGTGCTTGTTTCTGGATCCAAGAAGAAATTTTCCTCAGAGAAAATCCCATACGTGTTTCGACAATCGACGGATTTTCTTTATCTAACGGGAAACCTGGAACCGGAAAGCGTGCTCTGCTTAAACATAGACAAAACCGGTTCCAGATCCCGTTCAACTTTGTTTGTTGCTGAAAAGGACAGAGCTGTTGAAAGATGGGAAGGACCTCGACTCGGTACTGAGAAATCGGCGGAAATCTTCGGTGTTGATGAAGCGTTGCCGAAGTCCGAAATTGGAAATTTCATAAAAGCTTCACTGCGGAATAGGAAGGAGGTTGCAGTGTGGTATGACAATGAACTTGTCGCAAATGAAGCTGTTCATACTTGCATGAACTCCGATTTGCTTTGTGACCGACGTGTGGAATCACCAACGTAAGTTGATTTTAGAAAATGTTCACAATAAACTTATTTATGTTCTATCCCAGCTCCTAAAGCTTTGTACCTCCAGAAAGTATCACCTCAATCTCTCGACTAAGGATTAGCAAATTACGGGATAGAAACAATATTTTCATCATATCGATGTTGCCATTTGTTAGTGCAGTAATGCTATTATGTTAATCGGCTCTAAGTAATGGCTTTATTTGAAAGATTAATATCACGGTATCATGAAAAGTGTCGAAGCAATATTTTATTAGTGCTCCCCCCGTGTTATTGCCTATTAATTTACACGAATTTTTTAGTTGCTCATGTTTAAAATTCTTTATTTTGTTTTTAAGATGAACTTCAGAATAAACAAACTCTCATAGAGGATATTTATACAATTTCTGAGAACTGGCCATCATTCGTTTTAGGCGACTAATTCACCGACTTCGACTTTTCAAGTCTGAAGCAGAAGTGAAATTGCTTCGAAAGAGCTGTGATTCCTCTTCGGAAGCTTTTGTTGATGTAATGCGATTCACACGGCCGGAAATGAGTGAAGCGGAATTATGGGCTCGGATGGAGTACGCCGTACGGATGCGAGGAGCTGACTATTTGGCGTACCCACCTGTCATTGCTGGTGGTCCTCGCGCGTGTACGATTCACTATATTAATAACAATCAGCTGCTGCGAAAAGGTGACCTGGTTTTGATGGACGCTGGAGGATATATGCATGGCTACTGCAGTGATATCACTAGGACATGGCCGATCTCTGGGCGTTTCAGCTCGCATCAACGGGAGCTTTACGAACTTGTCTTGAAGGTAAACACTCACGGATTGCTGTTTTGATTTCAATGAGCTAAGCATGATTTGCTTATATTCAAGTCGGGAATTCGAGGTTATCGTTCATAAATGAAGTAGATTTTTTTTTCTTGGAATTTTTTCTGGTCACGTAATTTTTTTTAGAATTTTTTCTGGTCACGTGAGTCTTGAAAGTCAGTCATGCAGAACTATGTCGATGTTCACACTCGAAGTAATTTTTGTTGAAATTCTCGAAAAAATTTTCACAACTTTTTTTACGAATTGGAAAAAAGATGAGATGGTGCTCACGACGAAATTTTCTGTCGCAGCCCGAAGCGTATGCTTTCGTAAATTCAATGAAAAATGGCTTCATTCAAGCTGACTTCCATCAGATCTTTCATGAAGGAAAACGCAATAATATACTGTATTCGTTTCTATTCTATATTTTTTTCAATGTATAATCGACAACTGACAATGTTTCCGTCTTAGGTTCAGACGGATATACTAAAGTTGGCCGCAGACCATCTTCCTCTCGATGCTTTGTTTCGGAAGATGTGTACTCTTCTTGGGACTGAACTGCAGCATCTTGGGATTTTGCCCAAGTCACTTACTGAGGCAGAAGCTTCCCAACGGGCTTACTCACTTTGTCCACACCATGTGAGCCATTACCTGGGAATGGATGTTCACGATACCTCTCAGATTCCGCGGAGTATTGCGACTGAACCTGGTATGGTGATAACAGTGGAGCCAGGGATTTACATTGATTCGTGCAATGAGGAAGTTCCCGCGGAATTTCGCGGTATGGGAATCCGGATTGAGGACGACGTTCTCATCACGGAAAGTGGGATATCGGTTCTCTCAGCTAAATGCCCGAAGAGCGTCGAAGATGTGGAGAAGGCTTGTGAAGGATTCATGTCCTGAAGAGGTTCATTTTTGACGAGACGATCAGGGAAATAATCTTTTCCTTCAGATTTTCAGAGATACTGTGATTGAAAAACGTTCAAGTGATGCCTTGAACCCTGACATTTTTTATTGATTGCCGATGGACTAAGAGATAGTTTTCATGTAAGAATATGGCTTTTCAACCAGTGGTACTTTGGTACAATTCACGAACATTTTCAAATATTTTGGGTGTTCGAGGTGGATTCTTTTGCTCCAAGTCTACCAGAAAACTAGCTGAGGGAGGGATTTAAATGATTCTCCTTGAAAAATAAAAGTACGATTTTGGAAGATGGTTTGAAACTTGACCATTGTCTTTAAATTGATAAAGTTGAAGACGTAGTCATAGGTTGAAACCCGGAAGTCCGTGAAAGCCGTACGAATTTGAAGACTTAAAATTCATTGTACGGTATTTCGAGATTTGCCTGTAGAGGTTGAGAAGCCCATTCTTAACTATTAGGTGTACCGAATTTCGGACCGGCTACTTCTAGGCGAGGATAACGAACTACTTGTTTGCCATCTCCATGCTTCCAACAAATAAAAAAAAAAACTGATTCAGTCTTAGACGATTAGAACTAAGCAAGACAGAAGATGGTGAAAATGTACTGTAGTTCGTTTTTCCTCCGTTGGATGTATCCGAGTCGTGGGTTCTCAGAAGGAAGCTGCCGCCCGCAAATGTTTATTCGTTGAATTCGCAGGAAATTATGCATTCCGCAAGCAAAGTTCTTCGTGTCGGATTCTCACGTTTCCCGCGAGTTCTTTCTGTCGCGATGAAATCCACCAACGTTTCTTCTAACGTTTGCTCCGAGACTGGTACGACTGATACCACCATTTGCTTATCCTTCATTTTCTCATGTGAGGATTGGCGCTACTGTTCTTTTGCAGGCATTGGGACGCTAATGATGAGTAGAGCTCCCGTGAACGGCCTCAACTACGACTTCTTAAAAGATTTCCGCGAAGAATTGGAGAAGCTTGATCAGGACAAAGCTTGCAAGGCTGTGATTATAACTTCAGTATGTTTGAAATAAAAGTGATATTCCTCTACAAGAGTGTCGTAAAATGTTCGTGGTTTCCCGAAATTTGTTTCAGTCGGTCAAGAATATTTTTTCAGCTGGCCTAGATATCATGGAGATGGTTAAACCAGAGCCAAAGCGCTTGAGGGATTTCTGGCTGTCCTTGCAGGATATGTGGAATGTGCTGTATACTTACAGATTGCCGACTGTCGCTCTCATCAATGTGAGTGAATATTGTCTTTTTAGGGGCTTGAATCTACAATTGTAGCCCCCCTCTTTTTTTTTTGCAGGGACACTCCCCTGCAGGAGGTTGTTTGATAGCTTCGGGGTGCGACTACCGTGTAATGCTGGATAAAACTTATACGATTGGCTTGAACGAAACGAAACTGGGAATTGTTGCTCCTTTTTGGTGAGTTGCTCTGCGGATTCAGTGTTGAAATCTGGAGATGAACTAATACTGTATACTATAGCGCATTCACTGAAGAATAAAATACCTTCGATTACAGTATGTGATTCATATCTGTTTTTGGATTCAAAAATACAAAAATTTCTGGCCGCGAATGTAATATGTGGCTTTAAAGTTCTTAAGAACCAAGGAAATCTGAGTTCTACTATCTTTTTAAATTACCTGGTTAATCTTCTCAAACGCTTTCAAAAGATATCAGGATTTTATCTTCTGTACACTTGAACTGAGAATTATTGTATGCAGTGATAACTTGCCTTTTGGATGTCAGGTAGATGTCGCCTGAATCACTGACGGTTAATTTGGTTATCAAACCGTGAACCATCCTGAACATCCATCCTTGCATATAACTGGACCGTATCTGTTGCAGCCGACTGTAATTCAATTGAAAGAAATTGGTCGAGTTTAGTCGTGATGGAATGTAACCAAATTCAGACGATGTCTGCAGGTCCAATAAAATCACGGATTTTGGTACGTGCAACGGGTTTTGGTGATGACACTGGAATTAGAAGGTTCAAGTTCATTTTATATGGTTTTCATTTCAAGTGCCGTATTGAGGAATTGCCAAAACCCGAATGTAACATCAAAATTTCTCCGAGCCAGAAAGTGATCAATCTTCAAATCTGGTTACGTTGTTCTGGCGTTTACAAAATTATTGTCAAAGGTCCGAAGCATCGTATCATTTCCAACCCGCTAGCATTCCGAGGTACATAATATTGCAGTACTTCAAAAATGCTGTGTTTTTCTTTTTTTGCGTATTCAGGTTCATGGATGCATTCGTTGCATTAGTTGGAACGCGACAAGCCGATCTTCACTTGCAACTCGGCACGCTTTTCACGCCACAAGAAGCTTTGAAAAATGGCCTAGTCGACGAGCTGGCGTCAAGTGAAGAAGAGGCAAGAGAAAAAAGTGTGGCAGCTATTAGCAAATTCCTCGCTGTGCCAGGTTTGTCGATCTCCTAATTTAATTGTGTTGTAGGATTAAGGCTATTCCGTCTTTTTAGGATTCCCGAGATACATGACCAAAACGAGTGTGCGCTCCCAAATTACTGCCAGATTTGTCGACGGTCGCGATAACGACCTCGAGACATTTCTCAACTTCGTGCAAATGCCGGCTACGCAGAAAACAATGATCAAATACGTCGAAGCGCTCAAAGCCAAAAAACCCAAGCTTTAAAAAAACTTCTGCTGTGCTTCTCATGTTCATAGTAGGGCGAAAAATGTCTGCTCTTGTGATGGTGGAAATTCTGTTTCAGTGGATATTTTTTTCCTCTCAGTCACTATTTCCAACTCCATAATGTTTTTCCTCTTCTTTTTTTTTTACCAAGTGGGTTCATGTGGCCATTTTTTGGGGTGAGTAATTGATTATTTTTCTTGCGGATACGTTATTTTCTCCCTTTCATGATCGGGAAAGGCAGGCGACAGATGGACGGATTTGGTTCATGACAAAATCCGAAGACCAGCTGAAAATCTGTGAATTCGTAGATACACTATCATTAAATTTTGAGAATGGAATGATCCATTTTGTTGTGTAGTTCGGGATATTTTTGTGTTTCTATTATGGTTCATAACGACGGATGGTATTCGAATCGGCTGTTCTTGAAGCGATCAAGAGTCAGATTTTCGATTTTTAATTGACTTGTTGTTCGTTTTCTTACAGATATTGTTTGATGTTGTGCTCGTGACGACCGTCGACGTGTCGGGAGTAATCGTGTATTCATTATTCCGGGTGCGAATCGAAACAGAAAAATTGGATTAATCTCTTAAACTATTACGTGCAGTGGCAGAGTCGATCGGTCGCTGTGATCAGTGGTGGCTATTGTGAATGGGCGCTTGATTGCAGCCCGAGCTTGCGTGTGTGGCGGTTTGGGGCCGACTCAAGGCAGCTCCTAGCGTCTGACTGACTCGTGATATCACTGGTCCCTCGTGATTTTTTCGTTTTCCCTCCCATTTTTTTTTGTGATCCAATTCCGGCGTGATCGTTGCTGTTTGCGGCAAGGGACCAATGTCCTTGATGCAGTACACTACCGTGCCGGACACAACTAAAGTGCTCAAGTTCCATGCGGCCGCTGCCCAGGTGTACTCCGCGGATTTATCGTCGCGGACCCCGATGCGCAGCAGTGACAGGGCCGACTATACTGGACTGCGAGTGGGACAGATCGACACTGCTATGATGCAAGGTGGGTTAATATGAATTTAGGAAAACAGTGATTGCGATTGTGTTTCGTGCGCCGAGATGTTCTGAAGTATTTGAACAGCAGGGGGGTTTAAAAAAATTTTCGCGATGGAAATTGGAATGGCGTATGATTAAGCTGAAAAAAAATTATTTTTCAGAAAAAATATTCTGCATAAAAAAAAATTTAGCCCATGTACGCATCTTTTTTTTTTTGCGAATTTCTTTTGCAAAAGTAATTTGCCAGTTCTTTTGCCAGTACCCTGGCAGTTTTTGCTTTTCACTATAAAGATGAGACGCTAATCTCGTTGATTTTTTTGTGGAATTTTTTTTTGTGTTAACCAGCTTCCCCGTCAGAAATATTGAAATCGACATGGCATGAATTCTAAGGGTTGCCGCTATGAATTTCTTATTAATTCCGCCATGTTTATTAGCAGACACCTTCACAGCCGCACATTCTCATTTCGAGTGACGTTAATGAAAATGTCAGAATTAATATTCAGAATGGCGGCAAGCCAGAAATTTATCCCCTGTAAATTTCAAGAACTTGGAAGGCACGCTGGGATGCACAAAAACATCTGCGAGATGGGCGCCTCACCTTTTGATTGAAGAGCAAAAAGCTGTCAGGGTGATCTTTGCAAAAATTCTGAATAATATCCAGAACAAGGTTGAATTCATGTCGAAGAATGTTTTTTCTGAACAATGATTTGTTTTCTAGCTGAATCTTATGCCGTTTGAATTTATATTGAAGGTACTATAGATTTGAAAAAAGAACTGAAGTTTGAAGGAGAATGCAATACATTTCAAGCATTTTTGGCCTACAAATTTCGTCCTGTAAAATCCCCTCTTGCCTGAGAGAATTTCCTTTGCGCTGGTCTATTCAGAAAAAATATTCTGCATAAAAAAAAATTTAGCCCATGTACGCATCTTTTTTTTTTTTTTGCGAATTTCTTTTGCAAAAGTAATTTGCCAGTTCTTTTGCCAGTACCCTGGCAGTTTTTGCTTTTCACTATAAAGATGAGACGCTAATCTCGCTGATTTTTTTGTGGAATTTTTTTTTGTGTTAACCAGCTTCCCCGTCAGAAATATTGAAATCGACATGGCATGAATTTTAAGGGTTGCCGCTATGAATTTCTTATTAATTCCGCCATGTTTATTAGCAGACACCTTCACAGCCGCACATTCTCATTTCGAGTGACGTTAATGAAAATGTCAGAATTAATATTCAGAATGGCCGCAAGCCAGAAATTTATCCCCTGTAAATTTCAAGAACTTGGAAGGCACGCTGGGATGCACAAAAACATCTGCGAGATGGGCGCCTCACCTTTTGATTGAAGAGCAGAAACCTGTCAGGGTGATCTTTGCAAAAATTCTGAATAATATCCAGAACAAGGTTGAATTTATGTCGAAGAATGTTTTTTCTGAACAATGATTTGTTTTCGAGCTGAATCTTATGCCGTTTGAATTTATATTGAAAGTACTATAGATTTGAAAAAAGAACTGAAGTTTGAAGGAGAATGCAATACATTTCAAGCATTTTTGGCCTACAAATTTCGTCCTGTAAAATCCCCTCTTGCCTGAGAGAATTTCCTTTGCGCTGGTCTTCCGCTATGCGGGGACTAAGTATACAGTACTGTAACATACAGTAACTCTACTGTATGACTATGTTCCTAAACAACCTTACTGACTCATCCTGAATGATACCGAACGTGAACTGACGCCTAACCGCATTTTTTTCATATGTGTTCCAAATAAAGGAAATAATCAAAAAGGCATCTGTCACTATTCATTTCCGGGTGCATTCGTGGCACCGGGTATTCGACAGTAAGATGATCTGCGATCCCGTGCTCATGCACAACATTTCGACATAATCGCGTGATGCTTATTGGAACTTGAAATTCCCTGTTTAACGGAAACAATGTGGCATGTTTTTTTTTTTTAAACTCTCGCTGACGTCGATCATTTTGCGACGATACCGTGTGTTTTGACATTTTCACGCCTACAAGCTTTGTGCTGAAATCGGATTCATCTACGTAGGATTTTCCGATACTGTGTGTAGCTTGTAGGAAGTAATTTTATAAGTTGTTATTCATTCCTTCGCGTGGGATAATTTGGTTCTGTTTTATTGAGGAAAATTGAATGAAAGTACGTGTGTATTCTGCATTCTAATTTCAAAAGAGAAAAAACCGCTTGTGAAAATTTACCTTGACTGCTGAAGTCCGCGATTTTACCGTGCATCTCGCAATCCACAGCACTCGCAATCCTCGTGAACTTTGTATCTAAACATTTTTTTCGGTGCTTGGAGGGGATACAAGTCAATTTTTGAAGCTCTGTAATCAGTATTTCTCCCTCTCGGGATAAAAACTTTTTTCGATTTCGGTGGCGGCTTTCTTGGTGATTCATCGGAATCAGGAAAGCATCGGTTTACAGCGAATAAACGCGACAGTACTGAAAAGAGGTTTTTTGGATCTGGTTACGATTTTTGAACTTTTTTCTTTTAGTTCGGAGAGTGTTTTAATTTTCGATAGCTGACGACGAAAGGATTATTTTCCTCCGTCAGGACTCAGGAGAGAGTAAAAAAAAATTATACTGTAAATAAGAAATCTGGAAAAAACGCGTGAGTCTATAGATAACCGCGTCGAACGTTATTTTTTTTCCGTCGGCTCCGTTTTCTCTTCTCATTTCCTACTCCGACGTTTTTGATTAACCACACGGAAGACCAACGAATTCTGACGAGAAACACCGCGGGGTTGAGGAGGAAATTGAGTTTCACGAATATTCAGTTTATCGCGATAATAAAAAGAGGAACCGTGTGAAGTTAACGAGGAACTGACGTGTACTGTTTTTTTTTTTTTAGCGTGTGAAGATAAAAGGCAACTTGGCTTCGCGGTGAATCGAAAAATTCCCTATACATGTGGCGTCTGTTGTGAACGGTGTTCGATGCATGTGCCGTTTCTGTATTTTAATATTTTCTTCAACATTAATGTTTCGTAAATTCGATGTACTATCTGGGTTGATCATGACCATTAATTCAAGGTGTTAATTTATCAATAGCTATTTTTCTACGAAGGACCAGTGTGAAAAACATCGTGTGCAGGATGTTCTTTGTTTCTTCTCATGGAAATTCAAACGACGACGTTTGATCCGAAAATGTTTCCTTCGCCTTTCACACTGCATTTCAAGAGGATTTTTTTTTACGCTTTGGGCTACGAACTTCTTCTCGCAGTAACTCATAAATGTCAATTCCCGGACAATTTCGAACCATTAAAAATATCTAAAATTCCGCCGTGGAACTGTGGTGTAACATGAATTTAAACGAGCAGTAATTTTTTGAACTGAAGCTTCTGCATCATGATCAGTGCAGGATCTATTCCGATGATTATGAGGAGCCTTTCCTCAATGTAATGTGGACAAACTTCAGTTTCAGTCTTCACTTCGATTTTGAACAGCTCAGTATTTTCAAGATGATTCTCTCGTTAAGCATCGCGAACCCAAAATTCATTGATATCTCAAGTATTTTTACCTTTGGAAGTGATTGCTTCTTTGAGGCTATTTCCCATGTTATATTGAGTCTGAAACATCTGGTAGCACTTGGGCGTCTTAGAGACTTAAATCATGCAAATGCAGAGTTATTTATGAGTATGCTCTATTCTGGACTCGTGCGGTGCATTTTGAATCCTGTAATGACACGATGCATTGCATTCGCGAAATTTGAACGCAGATGAACCGAAGTTTCCAAAAGTTGAAGATCGGTAGTAGGTCAAATATTGGAATATTCTTAAAAAATGAAATGAAATTAGTTGAAATGAATGTACAATTGGATTTCTTTACGACGAAGCTCTTGGGACCTAGAAAAACCTTCGTCATTAGCGGATAGATAAAATCGCTATAATTAGCCTCAAATAACATTATGTCGATACTGGAGGGACCCCAAGAGAGAATTCGTTCTAAACAATAAATAATTACGACGAGATTTTACTGTACTTCATTGTTCTGTATACTGTATTAGCAAAATTTGGCGGGGACATTTGCAGACACGTGGAGCATGCATCAGTTCTTTTGAAGATCGGCTTTCCTTCTCTTTTACACGTGCATTGATAAATGCCTAGTTTATCGCTCCGTTTGCCTCCACTTGAACCACAGGCACTCGTGTCGAAGAATTTTGAGTTAGACGACGAATGTATTTAGTGATGAGTGGTGACAACGGTGGAGATAATGCCGGGATTCCTGTGTTTGATGGCACGATCATTTTGAGCGACGACCTCGACTCTGCGCATTTCGTCCGAATTTGCTCGACGCGTTCTGCGTGTCGCTGTGTCGCCGGTGACGTCTGCGCCACCACCGCCGCCGCCGCGACCGCCGTGTACTGTGGGCGGCATCCCGCAACGGTTTCTGCCAGTTGTGGTACGTTTTGGCGTGTTCTTATGAGATGAAGCTGTCTTTTCTGAGGGATTAGTCCTAAGCGCCGAAGCATTCGTTTTTGATAGTGGGTGATTTCTTACGCTTGAATCGTTGGGGAGAAATGCGAATTACAGTTAGGATGGGTAGGAACTGTCGGATTTGCGGCATATTCTGGGTACTGAATATTGAAGCATACTTATTAGCATCACTGTAAAAACTATGTGTTCAATACCCCGAAGAAAATAATTGCCTCTGAAATTCAACTTCACATTGATTCACTTTCCGCACGTAAAATGCGATGCATCCCGTTCTCGGGTTTTAAATTAGTGCTGCCTGCTGCTTTTTCATTATCTCCCATTTTACGTTGTTTTCCACGAAAAACTGAGGTTATTCTGAGTATTGCCGCATTTCCCTCAGAAATATCACACTCTGTATGACGCATTCAGTTTTCCCAGAAATTCCCGTTTAAAATCTTGATTGCGGCCTAAACGCTTCAAAATAAAAAAAATACTTGTGAATACTGTATCTCAATAGATACAAATGTTGTCTTCTTGAAAAGGTGTTTCTTCCTTACTGTGAATCGGAAGTTATCGTGCACCTTGAAAGTTTAAAGTGTCATCGTGGATTCGAAGAGCTGGAATTATGCGGAAGTTGGATTATTTTTGTATGTGATGAAAGGATTCAAGATGTAGTACAGTACTTCTGTTGAAGAGGTGGAACTCCTCCGAGATTCGTGACGTGTGTATTTTGCATGAGAGCGTCTGAAAACTTTCTCTGTATTTGTGTACTTTACTGTGAGAGCGCTTCTTATCTTAGTGGGAAATACTTTTACGAGTTGGGGTTTGCTGAATCAATGAGTCAGGACATTATTTTCTGGCGTATGCTCAAATTTGCAAGTTTGATTCTTGTTGTGATTCGTCTTATTCATTTTTCTTCCATTTCAAGGAGGAAAGATAAGGAAAGATCAATGTATGAATTGGTTGAGCGTCGCGTTCAATTTTCTCTCATCTTCATCGATTGACTTCATGGAACGGTAATATTACCATTGTGCAGCATTGATTTCTTTCATTTATGTGTAACAAATATACCTTAGTCCAGTGTTGTCAGATTTCCTTACATTTTTCCTTATTTTGCTCGCAGGTTCTGTGCATTGGGAAGGAAAGGTTTTGCTTTTCAAAAGGCTAGGTATTAGTATTTTGAATTTCTTTCATTTATTTATTGTTTCGATCAAATCGCGTCTTCTTTAAAAAGAAGTTTTTAGAGGTGCATCGTCGGGATCATCTGCTTGAGGTTGAGACGAACCTAGACTCATTTTAAAAATATTAAATTATGACAAGGTATTTTCTGTTGTCGTTCCCGCTGATTATTGCGGCACGAGAAACGTAAAAAAAAATTGGAACGGATTTCCGACCGTCCTTGCCGATTTATAGTCATGCTTTGCACCCAACAGTTCGAACTTCCGGAAGTTTCGTCCCGGAATTCTGAAAATCTGTTCGAATACACAGGCGACAATGCGTTTTCGGGTTCAATAAATTAAGAGGCGTGTTACTCGGTGCATTCCTGTGCAAAGAAACCAAATCTGAATCCCTGCTCTGTACTGTACTGATGTTTTCGTCGACCTGAGGCGTGTACGGATTAAAATTAATCACTGAAGTGCAACGTGCCGTGCAACACCTGTTGCGAATCTGTACACATAATCTTTTCTTAATCTTGCCGATTAATTTTTTGGATTGGTTTGCAATGATGATTTTTCTTGTATGTTTTAGGCGTTGTTAAAACCGCCAATGTGGTGTACCGTTGGTAATACTGGTGCGAATCATATGAATGACGACCTGTGAATGAACTCTTCATTGTTTTCTTGCATAGATGTCGCTCCGCTCCTCCCACAATTTAAATGCCCGCATTACCGTTGAACTCGAAGAAATGAATTTTTTAATGTCGTTGCTTTGAATTTAGCGTGTATTTTATTCTTTCTGGAAGAATGAAACTTTTCCTACTTGATGGGCGTTATCAAGTGCGTCGTGGCGACCTTGTTGATTCATCACTTACGGTAGCCGGCGTTTCCTTGTATTGTGCAATGAATGAGTGCGAAACGCACCGTTTTGAGAGTTCCGTTATTCTTTTATCTATGAACTCGAGTGGGCCAATATCGACGCCCTTCTTCGGTTTGGGTGATACGCACATTCCTAAATTACAGTATCGTCGTATGTATCCAGGTTTATTTCTGCAGCCTTTCTTGCGCGTGTTTCATACGAAAACGTTTCGAGTGGAGTCTATGGGTGAATCGATAAAATATGTCCTCGTTGATGACGTGACTGTTGCATATGAAGAGACACGTGTACGAACGGTTGGGAACATTATTCGTGAAAATGATTTTCATCATGATGAGCACTGGTCATGCTGATCTTGCTCACAGAGGCCCTAATTCGAGCTGAAGCAGTTGATTTTAGAACAAGAGAAAGATTTAATTTCCGAAGATACCGTACTGTATTATCAATTTTTGTGAGCTGCATGTGTCGAGGAAACTAGAGGCGCGAGGGGAATTAACGATTACAATTCAGTGATTCAATTCATTTTAATTCAATTTTTTTATTCCGATCGTTTAATTTTGATGAATTCTTCGATTTTGAAGTTGATGTTGAATTGCTGCGTGATAGAGGTCCCATTAATTTTCCGAAATGTGAGCCAGGTGTCGCCTAAATCCGGAACCGGACCTACGTAACCTAGCCTCAGCCATCGAAACATTTTTTACAATGATCTTTCTCTGATGATAGTGATAAACCTTACCCCTAGAAAATACCGTAACGCACGTGTGTATTGATGAGGATTAAAAATTTCAATTCACATCTTCTTGATTTCGAAGAAAATCACGGACTTCGGACCGTTGAGCATGAATGTGTAATTTTGCGACTTTTCAATTCAGCTGCGTTTCATGTGAGAAAAATTGGGTCTTCGTTCAGTTGAGTTTATCAGGTTTGTGAACCTGTGTGAAGTACAACTGTTGGTGATTAATTTTTGCGTTCTAGCAGCGTTCAAAAGTTGGTCAGGATTCTAGTTTTCTGAAGGTTGTTTTTCTGTTTTTTTTTCTTGGGAGAATTGAGGGGGTAAATTCCACCAGCCGTCAAGTGGATGCAACAACTGTAGTTCACGTCATCAAATATCACATTTTAAAAACCAGAATTCAATCGTTCGTTCTTCGGTGGGATATGCCCCATCAGGCTTTCTCCGTCAAAATACGCGTGGTTCCTCAAACATTTCTGCTGTCTTTTATTTTTATTGATTTCCCAGTCGGGTTTTCACTTGAATTTTCTTTGCTTCCTTCCCTGTCCCGTGACGCGTGAACAACGGAGTCATTCCCGGATTCTTCATTATCTTGTCGGCGAAGAAACGTGTCTTCGTCGGTTTTAGGAGTGCTGTAATTGCTGAAATTCCTTTCCTTCTTCCGCCCGTGTATCTTGTCTTGATTCTTTTGCTCCCATTTTGTGTAAAATTTTTCTTACGTTATGTCTCGTCAGCGTTTCGTCATGATCGACTGCGGTGGTGAGTTCAAGGCCTGACTGTACAGTATGTGTGTGCGCATGTGATCAAAAGAAAGACAGATTTTTAGATTTTATACGGTAACTTCATTTGAAAGAGAGGAGAGCACTGCATTGTACGTTCAGTCGTTGTTTCTTTCTTTCGAAACTTCGGTTCTCGCATTTTCGTAGACTTCTCGAGTGAAGTGGAGGAGCTCAGTTCTTTTTTATTGTATTTTAAGTTTAGTTTACAGACCGCTGAGTCACTCAGTGGAATAGAATCACGATTGCAGTGATTTGACGACATTTCAAATACGTGTATATATGTCTTTATATTCACTTCGGGAGACACACGTTGTCGCAGCAAGAACACGTGTCGGACGAGAAAATTGAACATAACGAGTGAACATGAGAGCATGTATCCGAGAAAATACCAAAATATTGGGTTGAATTAGCTTCAGGTAGTTCAGAAAGTCGGGGTATTATACATTACATTATCGTACAGTATCTTCTTTTCTGTCTTATTGTCCTTTTGTGAATTCGCTCTTCTCTGTTTGTTTGTGTGTGTGTTCATAAAGTTCAGTGGTGCTGTACCTTGTGCTGGCAGACTCTACAACGATGTCGTCCAGAACGATTTCCTCCGTATAACGGTTTTTCGTGGTTCCAGAGGGCTCTATCCATGGTATAGGGGTTGTCTACAACGAGATTCAAAGGGCCAGAAATTTTCTCAACTTTTTTCTGGCCCCTTGAATTTCGTCGTAGAGGAATATTCCAAATGTAGTGGAAACACCGCGCACTACGAAAATTCTGCTGAACAAAAATTCATAGAAAGACCGAATTAGTTCTTCATGCAAATGAATATTTCTTCTTTATACAAATGAATATTTCTTCTTTATACAAATGAATATTTCTTCTTTATACAAATGAATATTTCTTCTTTATACAAATGAATATTTCTTCTTTATACAAATGAATATTTCTTCTTTATACAAATGAATATTTTGTTCTTCATGCAAATGAATATTTCTTCTTCATACAAATGGGATTCGTATAAACAATGAATCGAACAACAAACATAGTGCTTGAACAAATTAAGTTTGCTGATTGAGGTACACATGTAAACGGTCCCAATGAGCTGCAAAGTTATGTACCTCTGCTGCTGATTGAAAAATTCGTATTTTGTTGAATGGTTGACTTTTCGTGTAGATGTCAGGTCTAAGGAGTTTTGATTCTAAGATTTTCTAAACATCGTATCAAAAAATACGGTATTTTATTACTTGATGTTTTCAAGTTCCTCGAATTACTTTGTTTGCCGTCGTTGGTACTTCCTTGTTCATTCTGTTTTCACTTCCGGCACCAAATTTAAGGATGACCGACTTCGCCTACGTACTTCAAAAATAACCATAAACATTCTTTGCATCGAAGATCGATTATTTATGCTCGGACTGTGCATAGGGGTTTTGCGTCTCTTCGTTGATTTTCACCGTTTTTCTTAGCGAAGTGAAAAGAGTGAAATATAAGAGACATGAGTAACCTTAGCGAATCTAGCCTGACTTGATTTTATACGTGTGGAACGCACCTAACCTATACTGAATGTTGGAATTGCTTTCTTGTAAAAATTGTCGATGTTCGCATCGTAACGGCCAAGAAGGGACCGAGTCCATGAAACACGTGCATGGAAAGGTGGGGGTTGCCATCATTATGTTGAAAGTGCAGCCAGAAATAACCCAGAGGAACTGGGTGAAATCTGATGTTCCCCTACCTTCTTACATCAGTGGACCATAGAAAAAATTGGACGAAACTTGCGAAACGGTTAATTGTGGAAAACAAGTGTTCGCGGACCAGCAAATTGCCGTCATATGCAGCACCGTATTTGATGAGGGAACGATTAAATATGGACCAGCGAGAAGTTTTCACGTACCTTACCGTCGGTGCGTGGAAAAATTTGATTACGTTCGGAAATTACCCGTTTTATTCGTGCACTGTATACATCATGATTGAAATATTCTTGGAATTGGTTGTGGAGAGCTTTTTTGTCAATCTACAGCCACTGAGGCGCGCAAATATTTTAAATTGGGTATTTAATTTTGAAACATCACTCTTTCCGCACATATTTGTGTAAAGGTCCACCGCCGATTTTTTGGCATTCATTTCAGGAAAATACAGTTGAACCTCGATGACTTGAACCTCCCTTATTCAAAAACCTCCCCAAATATAATTTTTTTATCATTGCCTGAATTCCCGAGAACATTGCATGTTAAACCTTTCTAACCAAAAGAAAGTAGTTCACCCATGAGGCCATTAAAAACCAACCTCTAAAAACCAAATTTTCTAGGTGCTTTGGGCTACTAATTTTGGGTCTCAGGAAAGAGAGAAGCGTTGAACATGTAACTTGATGCTTCTAAAAAACTGAGTGAGTAACTAATTGCTCAAACTAAACCGTGTCTCCAAATTCAGCGCGCTTTCAACTCATTTCAGAAGCAGTTCAAGGCTCAGAAGATATCCAATTTTAATTTCCTGTAATTATTAGTTTTCCTCCCCCACCCCAAGCAAAAATAGTATTTATCTGATTCGAAAACTATGAGTAAATATTTTTTTTGCTGGTCTCTTGGAGTTTGGCATAAAGAGGTTGGACTTCAAGTATATCGGACGCAAAAACTCCGAAGATTGATTGGTTCATGGAAAATAATCTTGTTTTAGTGGATATTCAAATGCAGCGACTTTCGAATAGAGAATCTCAGTTTAGGACGATATGCAATACATGTTTTTGTATTCGGAAATGGGTAATTTTTGTTTTGGCCCCGAATGATCATGACCTTTCGTGTGGAACCCCGTGTCTTTTCTTTTGAGGCGGCCTATAATGAGGCACATCCGCGGTTTTCGAAGCATTTTCCTAATAAAAAAAAAGCGGTACTGTAGTGTAAAGTACTGTACTGGTCATTCACACGAAATGTTGGGGGATTTGACCTTGGCTCTGGATTTTTGTTCTCGTCGCTGTTGATCAGCAGAAAAATCTTGCTTCTTGTTCGTCTTGCCTGCCGTAGTAGCATCCACCCACCTGGCGGCCGGCCGGCAAAGCCAGACACACACACCACCTGTATAGCTCAGGTGGACGACTCATGCTTGTTCCTTCTTCATTCACGCCCCTTCTGTTCTTCCTTCCTTCCTTGTGTCAGTTAGTCAGTCATTCAGTCCATCCGTCAGTCGGTCTTTTTTCGCCGCCTCTTCTCTGCTGGGGCCTTTTTGCGCGCGGGTTCGTCGACTGCGCCGAGTCTCACGTTCCGGATCGTCTGTTCGTTTCGAGTCGCAGAGGGGGAAACACTTGTGTGTTGTAGAACAGGAATTATATTTTATTAATTTATATACTGTGCATTTATATTTATTTTGTGTGTGTGGTGTGGAGTGAACCATTATTTGAGACTTGTCTGTGTTCACGTACCACCTCATGGTGGATACCACCTGTGCCTCGGCATTTCCTGTCTTCCGGGTTTAAAATGTTTTAAAGTATTGTACAGTGCATTAAAGGACGTATTACCGTATTTACGCGAATATAAGCACTCCACTAGACTTTTCGTGCGCACAATGAAAATCTCAAAATAGGCTTTCGAGGAACCTGAAAATTTTGACGAAATTAAGGTTTTCCCCAGAAAAAAAAAAAACCATGTCACACAACCCTTGCTCTTTCATTGATTCATGCATTTTGAACAGCTGAAAGCTGACCATTTCTTGATGAATTTTAGCTTCAATTCCGGAAGAAATCCACAAAAGAAGTGCTCGATTGTTTTATGGGCTGCAAACAAAACGATATCCTGATACGAGGGTTCTAACAAAAGTTCTCGGAGTCAACCACAAGGCATTGCCGGAGGTGGATGAACATTTTTTTATTGGATTCCTCATCCTTTTTTAGCCTGGGACCAATTTTTTTGTCATCCCTAGACAAAAATGGAAACTGGGAAAAAAAATTGAATGAGTTTTTTTTTCTGGTGATGTGCAAACTGTGAAAGAAGGGCTTCAAGGGAAAGTGTTTTTTGTCAATAAGAAAATTTTTTTGACCCAAAAGTTTTTTTTTTCATTTTCATTCCAAGAACTTCTGTTGGAATGGATGGGCACAGCACCAGAACAAACTCATTCAATTTTTTCCCAGTTTCCATTTTTTGTCTAGGGATGAAACAAAAAATTGGGTCTAGCTTAAAAAAGGATGAGGAATCCAATAAAAAAATGTTCATCCATCTCTGGTGATGGCTTGTGGTCTACTCCGAGAACTTTTGTTAGAACCCTCGTATAGACGCATATTTACGTAAATTGGGTAAGCATGCGAATATTGTACAGTATGAGCACCCCTTAGTTCTTGAGCTTTTAAAATTGGGTGAAAGGGGTGCTTATATTCGCGTAAATAAGTTAATTCGCAAGTACGGTTATTAATACCTCGTTGATAAGGAGTTTCGACTTGAGGACTTCGAAAATGATTTTCGTACTGAAACATTTATTGGATTATTAGTTGCCGTAAAATCTCCTTAAGAAGGACTTTTTGGGATTTCGGCAAAAATTTTGTGCCGACACATTGGTTTTAGCGGTATTTTTTATAATCTCGTTACTATTAACTTTTTAGGAGTTCGTAAAACTTTTTTATTATGAAATATTTGTTGCAATGATTTTCGTTTTAACGACGTCTACTGTATTTATCGTCAGTTGCTTATTTTGCTCATTTTTTTTTTGTAATTCATTAGGTCCTTTCTTTAATTTTTTCATCTCCAAGTTACAGACAGAAGGAACCCACGTCTGAAGTACCTGCAGTAACAATTCTTTATGGGCAATCCGCGTACTGCTGATAGAACAGTTCTGGTGTAGAAAAAGTTTTTCCCGCTAGTGTGAAGAACAGGATTCGAGTATAAATGTGCCTTCGACTCGAGGTTACGGCCAGATTTAAAGTGAGTTTAATTTCTTCAGCCGGGGAATTCTCTTGCGAATATAGTCCTTGACCAGGTGGTACATTCACCTTTTTGAAGTTTTACTGATCTTGGAAATGCTGAGAAGTCATACAGTAGAAGTACTGCAAATAGACCAATGTACATGTTACATCTAACGAGTGAGACGAAGTGCACAATAAAACTCGCACGTCTATGTGTTGAGATTGAAGTGAAACTTGCTTCGAATGCTACTCGTGCTTATCGGCTCGTCGGGGAGCGAGAATTGCCTATTTCTGGGAGAAGAAAGCATTTATTTTCGGTGGAATTTACGAAATTTTGTTGCGTATTTCGGGCTCGTTTACAAAAGTGGTTGAAAGGAATGTAGCTACGCGAGTGCAACGAGTTTTCTTGGCAATTTTTTCAGCTTAGCCTTTTTCGTTGTTTTTTACGGTATTCATGCATGCAGTCTCCCGTCCGAAGCAGTACTGTATTTCGCAACCAGCGGAGATGTGAATTTCTTCCGAAATGCTGTTTTATTTTATGCAGTATACAGTTTTTGGAAGCGTGGATTTAAAACTGGAAGAACGACCAGTTCCGAAGCATATCTATGATGCGAGAGGTGTGGATTTTTTTCTTCAAAAGATCACATCTTCGGTGGAATCCGAAAAATGTTCTTTCTTCATTTCTTTTTCGCTGTGCGATTGGTGTAGCGATTTTTCGAATAAATTCAAAGAATCTTTGTTCTTGGTTTTGCCACGGACTGCTGGTGCACTATGAGTTTGATTTTTTTTCGTCGTTTCCGTTTTTCTTTCACTTGTGACGGTGAATACTGTACATGTACTCGCTTCCGGCTGCTGTTAAAAATTATTCAGTTGAACTCAAAATTGGGAACACCATTTTTGAGCTCGAAAGCAATCTTTTGATTTGAGGAGAACGACTTTTTTCGGTGGAACTTGCGATTATTTTGTTAACATTTTTTTGAAATGTTTGCAGACCGCGAATGATGCCATTGCAATGGGGATGGAGACTCAAGTTAATGAATAAATTTAGCTGACCCCTTAATTTTAGTTCAAGTTGGTTGATGGAAAGTGATTTGGTTACTAAAGTATTATACAGCATATGGATTATTTAATCCAGTGTGATACATTATTTCGTTGTTTCCGTCGGCTTTTTCTTTCAAAAGTATTTCAAGTTGCTATTGCCACCTGTTCCAGAACTCGTCCGCGTAGGATACCAGTTTTTTTGTTTTTAAATTGAAATTCTTGAACATTATCCTGTGAAATTTGAGGAATCCCCAAATAAGATTCTCGTTCCACGAATGACTTGGTTCAAAGAATGGGGTAGCAGCTGTTCACAAATTTCTCAAGTGTTGGATGAGAAGTTGTTCGTGATTGTGCTACCGACCGTTTATTCGTATAGATATCGATGTAAATTGTATTAAACTCGTTTCAATACAATGCTTGTGGAATCGGGAAAAGTAAAAATCGTTTTCAATTGCCGTGTAAATTATTAGATTGCACTGTGTTCAAGATTGGTATGTTGAAATAGCCGAGACAATTTGCACGAGATCTTGGTCGGAATCACTGACGTGTTGATTTTTGCGGGGAAGAGAACATATTACTGTGTTTAAATTTGCCAAGTCTTTCTCATTTTCAAGTGTTCCCGGCCCATGAATGATGTAATTGGACGGAAATTATGATATGATTGCGAGTGTTCGTGAAAGAAGTTCCTCTGGAGCGAAGTTCTATCGCACAACAGGTGGACTTTCTCTCCTACAATCTTGTCTACAACGATTTTCTCTGTACAGTATAACGATTTTTGTCCCGTTAGGGTCTATTCCTATGTTATGGGGTTCTCTAGAACAAAATTCTCTCTTCACCGAATTTTTTCTGGTTCCTTGCATTTCGATACGGACAGTCCACCTGTATAGTCATTCAATGTATGGTACATCAAATTACTTCGATTTACGCTTCGTGAAGTCTCGTTTTTTGCCTTTGAATAAATCAAGTCAGCGGAAAATTTTATTCTGGGTTCGAGTAACAATTTGGAGCAGTCCGGCGAATTTTTGGAGGCTTGACTGAATGGCGAAGGTTTTTCAAGAGTTGTTGAAAAAATTATAGTAGATTAAACAATTAATCTAAAAAACCACGTTTTCAAAAAGCAAAAAATAACCNGGAAAACCTGCTCAAAGTTTTATTATAGAAATCTACTAAAATTATTTTATTCTTTTTAAAAAATATTCTTAAAATTAATTTTTTCACAAAAGATTGCATTGTCATCAGTTTCTAAGCTATCCTGAAAGTTTCAGCTTGCTAGCTAGTCTGGAAGTGAGTGAAATTTGAGTTTCAAAATTTGATCCGGACAAACAGACAGACAGACAGACAGACAGACAAGAAAGTGAGTTCATAAAAACGTGGTAAAAAAAAAATACAGGTCATCAAAAAGACGTACGAGGGTGGGAATTGACACTGATTCGTGATTAATGGATTTATTTTCAATATAGAACCGGCTTTGTCCAATTACTTCGTTATTCAGGATTTCATGGACACATTGCGGTTGCTCCGTTTTAATTTTTCCCGATTCAGTGATTTTTTCGTAAGATTCATCCCTACCATTTATTGCCTCATCTCACATGACCTTCAGTTAATGGTGGACACGCTGCAAAATCGCTTTTATCTCTGTTTCAACATGGTTGGGTGAACATATTCGCAAGGCGACTGAAGATGAAGAAATAAGCAACAAGTTTATTATGTCCTGTTGAACGAATCTTCGAGCTTTTCGACTACCCCATATAAATTTTATTTTGTGCCTGTATCGGAAGTTTCAATGGAGCCAATCAATGAGTTGTGATTTCGACTCAATCCCGCCTCAATTTTTTGGATGTTCTTTCGCAATCCGAAAAATGCAGTACTCTTGGGTAGTTCCTGAAGTTTTCCGAGTTGCCAAAAGCAGGTAATATTTTTATCCTCTGAATGTGAAGACGTTCAGGTGTCTCACGTTCTCAAGGAAGTAGTCAATATGTGTTGTGGAGGAAAAATAATTAGATTTCCGAATATTGAATCCTTGGTAATGGAGCATCTGTTACATCTTCTTTGATTAATAAGCTGCTCAACGCTGAAAAGTAACAAAAAAAGTATTGAAAGGTAAGTAGTGAAAGATAGGTAGTAGCGATTTTTAAAATTTTTTGAAACATTTCTCATCTCTGGCAACATTTGTATGCGTATTAACACACTCTGTGCGAATTCGTTTGCAAGAAGGTAGTTCATCTACACTCCCTGTCAAAAATACAAAGTTCATCTCGTCCTCGCGAATTGATCTTTTGATTCGCCGTCAGATTTCCCATGACTTGGCCTTGTGTGATTTTGATGGTTTCGAAAGATGAATGAGAAGCTTTAGGGAACGTTTTTTCTTAGTTTACCGAGAGCTGATGTTGACTGCATATGATTGGATGCAAGAATTGAAAAAGAAAATTTTGTGTTGTGCGCTTGACGTGATTGGTTGAATTTTTAAAACGTGGAGAAATCTTTCAAAATTAGGAACTAAAACAGAACTGAAGTGACCGGCGTAACCAGGGAAAAGTCGTAAGCTATGAGCAAATTTCAATGTTTTCGCTAACTTCTCTCCCTTACCTTGAATAATATGTAGGAGTTTCTTTATATAGTATTTATTCTTTGTACAGTGCAGAGAAAATATTTGTGGAATTAATTTGTGTCGACTTTTTTTTTTAATCTGCTTCAGATGTCAGCTAGGTTGGCAACAAAACGTGTATAGTGTAGAATTGAAGCGGACGCATCCATGATTTTAGAAAGAAAATTCCTAATTGTTCATCAATCCGTCGTATTTTTAATTGGTCGCTGTCACCAACTCATGAGGTGTGGCAATCGAATCTTTCGAGTAGGTTAGCGTCCTTGGGTTTCTTCCTGAGCTGGGTTGCTTCAGTTCGCGATGTATTCCGTCCATTCAAGTATCAACAACGTCTTTCTTTTTTCCCCCATATCAGATCAGTGATCGCCTCATTCCAGTTGGTTGGATGAGCGAAGGAGCAACTGCTGTTGTTGCATTACCAACCTACCTTGGTACTGTGCTGACGAAAAGAAATGGTGGGATGTTTTCGGGAGAATTTCCCTTCGCTTTTATTGACTGGTCCTTGCTCGTCCAAGTGAGCAATAAATAAAGGGGTGCCTTCATTAGAAGCGCAGTTTGCCTGGTACTTGCTGCATTACAGCGGTGGGTTCCATAAATTTCTGTTTCGGTTTTTTTTCTTTTCATTTTTGTGAAGTGATTTAAGATTTAACCGAGCCGCAAAAAATCCTTTCGAATTCTGCTTGGAAGAATGCGGGATAATAGAATGATCTTTTGCTGCTGTCGTTCAGAATTCAAACACTGGAAGACTGCCGTGGAATCTTTGTACTGCGGACTGAAAAATCACACTTTTTTTTTCTCATTGTCATTTCTTGCCATTGGAAATCAGTGTTGGTTCAAGTGTTTTGATACAGGCTGATCCAGGTGCAAAATATACAAGAGGAAGCTGTGCAGCGTTCTGATTATGAACACGATGTCAACGGAAATTGTTGAACGATGTGAAAACAGTGAAAAACTCTGGCATTTTCAACAAAAAAAGAGCCTCTGGATTGGAAAAGAGCTGCATTTTTTGCTTTCTGTATGCAAATCTCATTGTGATTCTGTTACTATTGTACATGTAGTGCATTGCAGTTCATTAATTCAAGGAAATTAATGTTTACTTCTGGAAAACACAAAATTTTCCCACAATTTCCCCCCACAACGTTTCCGCGTTTTGAAGTTGTCATCGGGTACCTGCGCAATTTCTTTCTTGTGCGCCAAAAGTTTGAGTCCAGATTATGCCGGAATACTCATTTTGACATTGTCCAATCGCAATTAGGCCCGAATTTCTCTAGTCAAAATTCATACACTCGGAAAAAGATTTGCTTTTTCGTTTGGGGATTTCGTAACCCTGTATATACTGCTTAGGTTCGTCTGCCAGACTGGAGTGGGGCAAAATTATCGCGCGTGTTTCGGGCACATTGCGGAGGTCTATCTTTAGATCATATTATTTCCCAGGGTTTTTTAGAGGGCCATTTGGTGTGGTTCGGTTCGGTTTTCTACCTCTTGGTCTTTGGGTTAGTTCCAGGTGCGGTTAGATCTGGTTTGTTTGTTTGGTTTGGTTTCGGTTTCTGCGTCTGCGAGGTCAAGGGTATTTCAATCACGGTTGGTTTCTTCTGGATAAGATCCACGCGTGCGACGATTTTTTGAATGAAATCAAACGGTTGGTTGACAAATCAGTGTTGGAAATTTGTTCGCTTAGGTTTTGTAATACAGTAGTAGTTCGGATTGATTGAATGATTGTGTTCTAGCTTTGATTTATTGTTGATCTGCGTTTATGATGGAGAATATTGTGTGTGTTTGGAGTGTTCCGTGAAAAAAGACGGTACTGGAAACTGCGGAAGCTCGAAGGAATAATTGTGCGAAACCGTTTTTGAGACGTCAAGTGCAAAGAATGACTCTCGTGTTAAAAAATACGTTAACTTGTTTCGCTCATGCGTTTTAGTCATCGAGGAAACTTGTTTCAAGGAAGTGCAATATTTTATTGAAAGAAATGCATCGTATGATTTTAAAAAGTTCCATTTTTTTCTACCACGTTTAGATCACCGCGGTGAAAAAAGGAACTTGTTATCAATTTTATTTAGTCTGAAATAGAGGAAGAACAAAGCATTAATCGTGCGGAACAGTTTTTTAGACGCCGAGTGCGAAGCATTATTCTCGTGTCAGAAAATGTGGTAACGTGGTTTGCTCAAGTTAGTGTGGTCATCGAGGAAAGTTTTTCCACGAAGCATTTTGAAGAAAATGACTTGAATAAATGTAATATTTTCAAAACTCATTTCGATCACCAAGAATTGGCCCTTTTCTAAAGCCGGAAACAGGAAAAATACGAAGTTTTATTTGAGCGAAGCATATTTGAGACGCCAAGTACGAAGCATTATTTTTGAGCCAGAGAACGTGGTACAGTACTGTATTGCAGTTTGCTAATGTTATCCAGCAACTTTTTTTTTTCAACGAATTATAGGGAATTTATTGACGGGGTTCGATCACCCTGAAGTCGGAACTGGAGGAAGAAGAAAGCATTACTTGTGTAAAACATTTTTTGAAACGCCAAGTACAGTACAAAGCCGGTATTCTCAGGCCAGAAAATATTGTAAAAGTGATTTTGCTCATTTTAGCTGAGTTATCGAGGAAAATCTTTTCCACCGAAACATCCCACTGAACATTTTGACTAGGGAATGGATTGAATCATAACGATGAACTACGAAATTCAGTAACGCATTTCGATCAGCGTTTGTAATTTTTAAAGTAGTCTTTTTGTGTTTTTATTTTTCATGGATAGGCGCAGTTCTGGATGCCTTTAATTTTTTCGGCGCTAGTTCCAGAGATTTTTTTTTCTCTCGTCCCCTTTTGGTTCTGCGAGGGTTTGTGGGTTTCCTGACATCTTAGTCGTTCTACGTAATTGTGGACATATTTGCCTTCTGTATGTTGTACAACTTGTATTTTGTCTGAAAAGGAACTATGAAAAAATGTTGAGGCCACCTGTATTCTCCAGTTATTGCCGCTGCGTCATGCTGACGCGCCAGCTAATGTAGGCGGTGGGACTGGAACTGAAGAGGAGGACTCTTGTTTCCGGATATGCATTTTCGTGTCGGAATTAGCTTGACGGGTCGTCGGGTATTTTTGGGTCTGGGTACGTAAGCCGGCCATGGATCAGCTGTTCAAGTTGAAGCTTCCAAGCGAATTCATTTACCGCTGTCGGGTTCAGCCCTGGATTCTTTTCTGCTAATTCCGGCCCGAGGAAGAAGTACTGTACTGCGTAGTGTACGATGTTGTGTTGCTCACTTGAACGTTGGGCCGGCATTTTTTTTTTCGAATATCGGACAGGTGTCGCCTCTGTCCGCGAAAACTCGATTGGAATCCGCCTTTGCAAAGCGGAACCCATGCAACTTGGTTACTTGGGTTGTTCCTTTGTCTGAAAACTATCATACATTTCTTGTGCGTTTCTTTGTCCGAATATCTACCCAGATTCACGCTGAAAAATATTGAGACAGGTGATGTTAGTTGTAACTTTGGCATTGGTGCGGCAAGGCTTTGGTAACGGGTGTCATGCTAGATTTGTTCACTTTTTTCCTGACCTAATATATTATTTTTTCATTTATATTGGGTCAGGTTACTTCTGATGTATCAGCTTAGCTTAATTTTTCTGATGCATTAGTTCAGCTTATTTTTTGAAGTATTAAGTTGGGTTTTAATTTTTATTATGCATATTAGGCCAGGTGGCTTTTACTGATGTACTGTACAGTGATAGTGTAGTTCATGTTTATTTTGACTTGAGCTCGAGGTTGGGTTAGTTTTGACCTGGATACGAAAATGGGTTAGTTCTTACAACATTACTAGGGTACAAAGTGGAGTTCAATTTTAAGAAAATGGAGCAGTTATATCTGGGGCACAAGGTCAGATTTATTTGACGTTCGGTTGACGTCAAATAATGCTAGTCATAAATTCGGTAACGTAAAAAAATATTTGAGATTGATAAAAATGTTTGATTAGTTTTCTTGCAGTCGAATGTATTGCAGTGTCAATTTTCGAAGTCTATTGAAGGAATGTATGAGGGTTGCTGTAACAAAGAATTACTGTACCTTAACCTAGGCCGGGTTGAGCTTATGGGCATTTTGATAAATTCAGGCGACATCTATGTGATTTGAGAAAAATGATGGAGGGGTGAATAGGGACATTGAAATCGAAAGTAAAATACAGTAGATGCAAAGTTTTTATGTGCTGAAGCAATTATTGAACGCTTGTCGTTTCTCGCATTTCCCCTCACTTCGCGTTTTCTTCTGGTTGGAGAAAAGAAACAAAATAAATTTCAAGATATTCCGCGTGTACTCGTGAAAATGTTGAAAAAACCAAAGCCGCTAGGAGAATACTTGTTGTCTCTGTCTTCCCTTTCCGCTTGACATCATGGACTGCGTCGTTGAATATTTCATGAATCGCTGTCACTTGTTGTGAAGTCGCTCAACCAGCCAAGGACAGATGGGGGGAGAATCTTGAGTCAGAAGGCGAGTGAGTTCATTTCCCTTTGTGGATAGTTACGAAACGGCGGCGACGACGAAGCTACAGGGTTTTATGATCTGTCGTGACGTCGCTTTCCACTTTCGCTTTCCATGGTTGAAAAAAGTATCCATTCGTTGCATATGTTTTTGCTTGTGCTGTTTTCTCGAAACAATTTTCAACCCGAACGCTTGATGTGATGAAGACCAATTGTCAAGTGGGAGAGGAAAGAAGGGAAAAAGGTTGACTTTTTTTGAACTGAGACTCTTGTCTGGCACATTAGCATTATCATGAAAACGATTAGAATGGGGATGAGTGGACAAAAATAAAGCATCTTCGCTGGTGAATCAGTCATTGTCTCTCTTTCGTCTGGAATTTCCAGCGGAAAGGCCGAAAATGATTGAATAGTTGCCAAACACTTTCGGAGATTTTTTAAGGGTTTTTTTTTGTTCTTTCTAACTTTTTCCCGTTTGTTCCTTCGACAATTGTTCACTGCGATTTGTGTATATTTAAAAAATATATTCACGTTTTTGTGGGCACATCAGCACTCGAATCTCCGTGTATGTTTAAATTCAAATTTTAGAAGGTCGATTGATGGCTCACTTCCGAGTTCCGACCAAGATCATTATTCAGTGGATTCAGCCTGTAATATTCTTCAAATCCTTCATGCATTTCATCCGTTTCGGATACCATTTTTGATCAGAATTGACGCTCAAGGCCGAGAAACTTACAAAAAATTTAGGGGTTTGCGCTGGTTGTGGAATTTCGGTGCATTATTTACGAAGGCATGACAAGTACTGCAGCTGTACGATTGGCGCCTCTATGATTATTTCTTTGACGCCTAAATTCAAAAAGCACGACTGCTGTGGCCTCAATTTTAGTGATGTTCTTGTAATAATGATGAAAGGGCTTTTAATTATTTTGAAAGGACCATGCTGCATCTCGAGGACGATATAACGACGTGCCTTTTATTTTGACGAAATCCGAGCCATTATTGTATGCCCTCTTTCGAGGGAGAAGAGTGAGAAACGTGATCGTGCTGCGTATACGGAATATACCGTGAATGGGTTCACCCGGTCGTGTTTCCCGCGTGAAAAGAATATCCGCTGTTCCGGCGGAAGCCAACTTGGAAAGCGGCATGGAGTCAGATCCAGGTAGTCCCGAGTGTTTTTTCATCGTTGATGCGAGATGACTGAATATCTGTCGTGTTCGTTTTTGTGCATTGTTTCAATTTTTGGAAAGTGTTACGAAAGAAGGAAGTTGAGACAGTTTGAAAAAGTAGCAAAGAAAGCAATCTTGGCGTTATATGAAAAACCGAAAATGTTCTGCGCTTAAGGAAAAAATTGTTTCCCTATTTGGGACAGAAGCTCTTTGCTGGCGAGTTGGAAATGGATGAATATTACAGATGGACTCTCTTTACGACGATTTTGTCTAAAATGAATTTATCTGCGTAATTAATTTTGTTCGGCCTACCCTTGTTATAGGGGTTCTCTACAGCGATTTTTGGTTGTTGTCTGGTACGATGGTCCCCTGTATTTAGTTGTAGAGCGAGAGTCCACCTGTGTACGCGTCCGATGGACGATGATTTATGATATCTAGAAACGAAATACAGTCAGGCCCCGACTTATGAAAAATTCGACTTGTGGAAAATTGAAACTAAAAAAATCTGCCGGGTTAGATTCTCTCTATTTCTATGAACGAAGATGCAAAATAAATCTGATTAAAAATGTACTCTAATTGATGAGTCAAAACAAGTTACTTTTTGTGCTTATTTTTGTGCTTTTTGTATTTAAATTTTCAAAAAGGCAGATTATATGCACTCTTCTATTGCGATATTATTGTCTGCATCCATAAGTTCAGAAACACATTTTTGTTTCAATTGTTGGAGAATTTTTCAATTTTTGCCAAAAAATGGAGGGAATTGAAAATGTTTTCATTGAAGTCTATGGGAAAACGGGATCCAACATGCGGACATTCATACATAAAGGCGAGGTCTAAGAACCAATCAAGTCCCCACCTCAGAGTCCGAGTGTATGGCATTGATACAGTATTTTCCGTGAAAAGCCCGGTACATGTTCTTCTCCAGAGTCAAAACTTTGAATGATGCCAGGATTTCTAACTTTTCTTTCTCACTGTCTCCACCTTTTGACACAAATGCAGTATCATCATATGTTCTATGTTGTCGGAAAAAAATGTGGTTTTAACAGATTAAAAACGACATTCACTAATTTGTTTGTGCTTTTCTTTTTTTTTTCGTCCACAGATTTGAAAGCGTTTGAGAGAAGACTGACGGAGGTGATATCGTGTGCTAAGCCGACTGCGATTAGATGGCGAAGTGAGTAGAGTATCTTTTTTCAATTTTACCCAGGAATTAATTGATTGTTCTCATGAATTACGAGACCTTCTTGTGATGAAAAAAAAAGAACTATCAACAATTCAACATTTTTACTTCATTCGTCTGCGTGATGCTGAATGATTTATGCCAGGAGAAATCCCATTGTTAATTCTGTCTTGAAGCGAGATTTAAATGACGTGGGAGAGTTAGATTCTCTTGATGTTGGGAAGCGACTGAAGGTAACGTTTGGCAACCTTGAGTTTAATGGAGTTTGATTCGGACTTGTATGCAAGTTGTCCGTGTGAATTTATTGTGCAGTAAGCTTTAAAATACTTTTATTTTGTCCGCGATTTGAAGTGTTTATTGCAGTTCCACTGATGAATCTAATTATAATTGAACCCACTTCTTCTGTTTGTTCACTCTGAAATGAACTGAAAGAAAGTACTGGCATGGAAATACCAGACTTTATTGCAGTCGGAAAGCAATTTATCTTCATCTTTCGTGTCGCAAAGGGAGATGCTTCGTCAAACTTTTCGTTTATATTTGGAATTGCTTTTGATTTAAAATTTTATGTGATACATATATTCATAGTGGTATTCGCCAAATGAGTGTTTGAAGTGAATCCACGTACTTAATGCCCATTTTTCCCGCAGTTGTTCTCGCCGTTGTGACAGCATGCACTGCGATAGGAGCATGGCAATGGATCAATGATCCCGCCATCTCGCGTGTAACATTTTGGGATTCACTGGTTTCCCATCCGTTTTTCCTGGTGTCATTTTTGATCCTCGGTGAGATTTCTATGCCTTACAAAAGTCACCTGGTTTCCGCGCGTATTTCAAATTTTCTTGATGTTTGGTACAGTAGATAATTTTATTTGAGAGGGAAACGGCTATGATAATTGATAATTTGATCGTTGGAAGAGATTGTTTTTCGCTTAGGTTAAAAACCGCCGAGTTTAAAAAGTGTGAGTGATGGTGAAAATTTCATTCTCAGGTTCATAAACCAGTTCCATTGATGAGTTCGTTAGTCTAAATGAAAATGAGTGCCTCAAAAATGTTGACACGAATCTCTCGTAATAAAATTCTGGTTCTGAGTCAAATTTCAAAGCACTGTTTTAAACAGAGGCCCCTGCTGAAAATTATAAAAGGGCATCATAGTGATGTCAGATATTGTTTGAACAGGAAATTATTGATGTAATGTTGTCTGGATTTCTTTTTTTAAAGCTTATCTTTTAGAGCCAGTCTGCCAAAAGGATTTATGTTGGAGAAAAAAGGCTGAAGGCAGGAAATTGCGCAGGTTCTTTTTTGTATTCATCCTGATCATCTGAAGTTCTAAATAAACTTAATTTAGAATTCCATCAGAAAAGGATGAGTGAAGCAAATACTTTCTGTTGATGGACTCTATCCATAAAGATCTTGTCTACGAAGATTTTCCCTGTACGACGAATTTTTGCCGATGGGGACCCCCCGAAGAAATCGTTTTGTCGGGGTTTCTCCCCCTCATGGGGTTTTATACAAATATATTCCCTTCAGAATAAATTTGTTCTGGTCCCTTGAATTTTATTGTAGAGAGAGGTAGACCTTCTGTATTACTTTTTTGGAACGTCGTACTGATTTTTACTTATCTTTTACCAGTGCTTCTGTTCCTGTTCGGTGTGCATAGCCGAATTCAAGCACATATCATCATCGCCGAAAGAACAAAGACGGTCTTGGAGGATTTCAATATGTCCTGCGACAATAACGGGAAACTTATCCTTCGACCCACAACGGCGGCGACTTGACGATTAAGAAATCCGTTGTTTGTTTGAGTGTTCAGTTACTTAAAAACCCCGCTGTGGTTCATTTTTTTCTTTCTTTCGATTACCTCACTTTAGTCATTGATACGCGTCCGGGCGGAGTCGTCGAAAAATCATATTGTGGCGGATGTTTTTTTTTTTTCGTTTTGCGCAGAAGATGAAGCGAAATTTTGCGGTATTGACTTTTTTCATTTTTCAAGATTGTTAAGAAGGGTGAACTCAGGTATTCATTTTTTTGGTGGTTGTATTGTAACCCTTCGCGAAACGTTTTGGATAGCTTTTTTTTTTATTTGATTCCTTTTAAAGTTTTGATAATTATTTTTGTCCTGTGTTGAGCATAGCCTTGAAAAGTACATCTGACGTCTTCATTGGGGATATGGTTTGGAACAGTCCGAAAATTTCTCATGCACATGTTTTGGAAAATCTGTGCGTGATGAATTAAAAAGAAGTTTAAGCGGTGAGTTCAGAGACACGTAACTTTTTTCGTAAGTTCATTTTCGTGAGCCATGTGAATACTGTATATCTTTTTTTGGGAAAAGGATTTGCTGAATCCTTCGATGAAGATTTATATTTAACTATTATAAGATGGTGCGTTAACTACATTAATTGGTAAATTTAGAGTTTGTAATGACGGTTTCAGCTTTCTTGTAGTTCAAAAAAAAAAAAAAACGGAAGTCTGCTGAGTATGCATGAATGGTCTACTAACAACTTTTTATTTGCGAGAAAGTTGATTGATAGAATTTGGATAATTGAGAAAATGTTCATGCTTCAAAATTGTTTCCTCTGAACTCACTGGTTAGTTCAACTGCATGATGTATTTTCGGACGGGGAAAGGCGACGATCTGCGTTTTCCAGTTCGGAGTATACTCGTGGACATTGGAGTATCGTTTTTGTAACCTCGTGGGTCCTTTTCCATACGCGTTTTCCAACATTTTTTAGGACCATGAATTCAAAAGGAAGAAAATGGAGATTCACGAAAGTCGCCAAGTGCCTTGGGAAAGTTGTTGGACTTGTACGTCTCCTAATGTTCATGCGTGCGTGGGTATGTGTTGTTTTTTGTAGCGATCCTCTGAATGACGACGTGCGAAATTGCCGACGTCGACCATTCTCTGGTTTTTTTCTTTCTTGTTGTATGTCCCGAGCTAGTGAACAGCCTATTATTGGGGACCTTCGTTGATTGTCGCATGCGAGCAAACGTTACACGCCGTGAAAAGGAAAAGTCCCGAAGGGATGTTCCTCGTGATCCTTGCATTGTGAATGTGTCGCCTTGTGGGGATTCAGAAGATATCTTCGAACCCCTTTCTTGGCGCGGCTGGTCGGAGAGTCGTTTCCTTTTGTAGGTATTATGAAGGAAGGAAGGGAAGAAGGTTTCGCGAAATGTTTGGTGATTTTTCCCCCGTTCTCGTTTTTTTTCCCTTTATTATTTGAGAGCTTCCAAGCTCGGTTTTCTTTTACTCTGCTTGTCAGTTGTACTTGAGGACTGTGTGACGGTGTTGAAGATTGAGAGTGATAAAATATCCCTCGAAGTTCTTTTGCTCATTTGATGACTCCCGAAAGAAATGGATTCCTAATCGATGACACAGCATATTTCACGAGTTTTGTGCTATTGTTCGTGCGATAATCTGCATTTCAAGAGTAAGTAAGGCAGTCTAGCTAAGGTCGTAGTACTGTCTTGATTTTCTTCTTGGTACAATATTTTATTTTTATTTTTTTCATGAATTATTGTATTGAATCTCGCCAAGCGTGCGAGAGTATTTTAGATCGCCGAAATTTTTAAAACCCTGAAACCGCTCGATTACTTTGGTGTGTTATCGAGTCAGAATCCATCTTTTCTCGAGTTGCGAGAAAATTCACCGGATTATCGTTATTCACAATTCGTATTTATTTTTGTTCAGCAGGCCGTAGGTGTTTTAGGTGAATAATGTTGCCAACATGAACGAGCTTGACGACGAACAGTTTCAGAAGCTCATGGTAACTTATAATTACCGTCGAGTGTGTAGTGTACCATCTTGTCGCAGAAAACCTGGATTGGATGGTTCAATAAAAATGCACCAGTGAGTATTTTGCTTCGATTTTTAACCAAGTTCATGAATTTTAATCCAAATTTGAAAATGTGATGTCTGCGTATTGCGTTTTTTTTTCATTGAGTATTCACCGAACACTTACTTGCAAAAATGGGAATATTTCGAGGGTTATGAACGTATCATGAAAAGTGATTGTATCAAATGAGCGTGTCACAATTCTTAAGAAAGGGAAAAATTCTGGCATCATTTAAACCAACGACAAATGGACGCTTGAGGAATCGGAAGAAAATTCGTGTTATTCTTATAATTTTTTGCGTCAAACGTTACGGCTTCATCATCATAATAGAAACAAATCGTATCTTTCCGTTGTGCGTTAGATTTTTTGTACCGACTCATATTTGGATTTTCTTGAAGAAAGCAAAAAAAAAATTTCCTTCTCCTTTCCAAAACTCCAAGAAATGATGGTTGTCTGTATGAAATCAGGATTATATTCCCTTCTCTCACTGTAACTCGCCTTCGTTCGCCTCTTAATTCGACAATCACTGTACTGTAAACCCAGTATATGGTCATAACCTCCTGCAATGTTATCTTTTTCCGTTGACTGATTGACGTGTGAACTATGTTAGCTGGCTTGTATGTCTCATTTTAATGTGTATAATCATTCGTGACTGTATTTCGCAGCTTTCCCAAAGATAAATTCTTGGCTTCGTTGTGGAAGGAAGCGACGGGCATTGACAAGTTGAATGTAAACGCAGTCATCTGTTCCCGCCATTTCATTCCGTCGGACTATCATCCCGGAAGTTTACGACTGAAACGTGGAATAATCCCAACGCAGAACTTGGATGCAATCATGTCAGACGTGAAGTGTTTGACACTGAGTGATGGTCAAGTGTTTCTGCTAACCAGCAGATCAAATCCGGTTAGAAACACATATTGAGTTCGTCTAATATACTACTTGAAGAGTATCGGTGATGGTTGCAGGAAGTCGTCTGATGTGTCCACCCGAGAATGTGTGCCCAAGGTTGATGATATGACTTCAGGACCAGCTTTAAATAAAAATTTTCTCGTTGATTCTTGTAGTAATTGTGATCATGGAATTGTTAACAGTTCATCATGTTGTTTTTCTTGATTAAAATTAATGAACTACTGTATCTATGTCTATCTGTGGGAAACTTGATGATTGCCCACGTGGAGGTCATTAATGTTTGGGTTGTTGATCTACCGGCACGTCGAGAAATACTCAGGGAATTCCGACAGCAGTTGTTCGCTTAGTAGAATAGTAAACCTTACTATTCAGAAAAAAAGGAATAAATTTCCATCAATTTTCCTTGATGAAAACGAGTCAGAAAACTTCTTGCGGCTGTTCATTGAGATCGGAAATTTGTTTGTAAGATAGAAGAAAATCAAGTCCTCTTGCTTGATGACTTACCTGGCTTCGAGATGTCCTATGTATCTGAAAATCGGAATAAGATGACCGTAATGAAAAAAAAAAAACAGAACATAAAATTGGCTTTGGATTGTATGGTAGAAATAATTTTCCGACAGGAATAATAAAAACGAAAATGAACGAATGATTTTTGAGCCCTTACAATTAGTCATATGTGTATGAAAATTTCTCACCGAATCTAATATTGACAACATTTCTGTAAAAGTTCGTCCGGATCACAATTTCCGAGAGCTTGTATCACGAAAGAATATGGGACGTCAAATCTGATACTTCCTCCATTCATTTCGACCCCTCCCAAGCAAAAGCATGTAAAATCTGTTCTCTTGTATATACCATGTACAATACCGTATTAATCCTTTCAGACTCTGGATGAACGCATCAAGTCCCTTGGCAAGGTGCCGGTTGAAATGGTTGTACCTGTTCATCAACGTCCAGATGAGACCAGAGGTGTGAAAAAGATTCTTGGTGATCCCTGCAAGGTTACTCCGGTTGACCGTACAAAGCGCTACGCCAAATCACCGCCTGCTGTGGAGACCAGTACTGAGAGGAAACGAGAGAACCGAGACGGAACAAACCCCAAGCGTAAGTATTTAAGCATGCAAAAAGTTACCCAAAAAAAAAATGATGAGGATAGGATTCGTCGCAGTAGGCGTCGCGAAGGCGAACAAAATCAGCTTGCGCGAATTATCGATCCATTTGAATTTTAAAGCCATTTCGGGTACAAGATGAGAAGCATGCGAAGTTTTAAACCGATCTAAGATTACGTGAAGAATTTGGATGCACAGTAACTCTTTCGTTCACGTTCGAGTTGAGAGTGAAAGGCACTCGGAACAGGCGCTGCTAAATTAAAGAGAAGAATTGGCGGCCGTGGGGATAGTTATCGAGAGAAAAAAATTGTGAAGCTGGTTCGAGTAAAGTTTCAGGAAGAATGTCATTTGGAGGATCTTTACTGAAGTATGGAAATATTATGAAAGGTTCAAAGCTCAGAAATGGGTCAATATTTAAAGCATTTCCAGTTTTATCTTCTTTTTTCTTCATCCGAAGAGAAAAGGCAAACAGAAAAACATGTTGATTGAGAATTATTTACATTACTCAAAATCATTTACCCACTTTCGTCTCTCATGACGATTTTTGGGTGATGCATCATACTGCTGAGAAATCTCTTTCATGAGTCGAATGATTTGAGTTGGGAAATATTATTACCCCATGAAATATTTGATTAGGTTCATAAGGTATATTTATAGTTTCATCAGATATGTTTTTGCCTAGTAAACCTCATCGTTTTCCAAAAAAAAAAAAAAAAAAAAAAGACTTGCGAAGTACATTATTCACGTTATTTTCGGGTAGGTTTCAAAATTTTACGTGTGCTTGATTGTTTTTGAATCGCCGTGGTGAAGATGATCTTTCCATTTTAGAAAATCGCATTAAATTTGATTGCAAGGAACGGAGCATATTTTTGATCGATTTTTTTCTCATTTTGAAAAACGGAAATATGGTCTCGTAAGAAAATAGCAAAAATAGAGATGTGAATTATTTCGCGATTCGGCCGAATAATATGACCGAATTCATAACATTGGAGGGCGATAAATGGCAGGGCCTGAGACGACGTTCATCCTGGGGTTGTTCGCTTGACCGTCTTGTCCATATCCCAGTTGTTGGTCGGGAGTCATGTAACTTGGCGCTATTCCGGGATATGGTGGGTTGCTCTCCATTACCATGACTGTCCCTGCTGAAAAACGGGAAGGTCGCGAACACTGTTAAGTGAATATCTCAATCCAATTAATTTGAATTAACGTAAACTACAGTAATGTATTTCGTGATTGTCAGGGAAGAAGGGGCCACATATACAGTACAGTGCAGTATTATTTTTCGTGAAGCTCCTGTTATTCCGCGAAGATTAACGTTCCAACGGAACACCACTAGGTTTCGCTACTCTATTATATCATCGAACTGTAGATCAGAATTCTTCAGCTGAATGAATACATTTTGAAAAATTGTGAGCCCAACAAACGTAATCCTGATCAATGGTCTAGTTCCTACCCAAAATCCAGCTTTACCTGAAAAAACCTCCAAATAACGTTAAACTATCTGAAATTGTCGCGTATGAAGTGAATCTCGTGTAAAGTGTAGGTTATTTTTTGCTTTTTGAAAACGTGGTTTTCTAGATTAATTTTTTAATCTACTATAATTATTTTTTTTCATCCGAAGAGAAAATGTGAACAGAAAAAATGTTGATTGAGATTTATTTACGTTACTCCAAATCATTTACCCATTTTTGTTTCTGATGACGATTTTTGGGTGATGCATCATACTGGTGAGAAATCTCTTTCATGAGTCGTATGATTTGAGTTGGGAAATATTATTACCCTTTGAAATATTTGTGTAGGTTCATAAGTTATATTCATAGTTATGTCAAAAATGTTTTGCCAAGTAAACCTCATCGTTTTCCAAAAAAGTGAATTGCGAAGTACATTATTCACGTTATTTTCGGGTAGGTGTCAACATTTTACGTTTGCTTGCTTGTTTTTGAATCGCCGTGGTGAAGATGATCTTTCCATTTGAGAAAATCACATCAGATTTGATTGCAAGGAACGGAGCATATTTTTTGATCGAATTTTTCCTCATTTTGAAAAATGGAAATATGGTCTCGTAAGAAAATAGGAAAAATAGAGATGTGAATTATTTCGCGCTTCGGCCAAATAATATGATCGATTTCATAACATTGGAGGACGATAAATGGCTGGGCCTGAGACGACGTTCATCCTGGGGTCGTTCGCCTGACCGTCTTGTCCATATCCCAGTTGTTGGTCGGGAGTCATATAACTTGGCGCTATTCCGGGATATGGTGGGTTGCTCTCCATTACCATGACTGTCCCCGCTGAAAAACGGGAAGGTCGCGAAAACTGTTCCGTGAATATCTCAATCCAATTAATTTGAATTAACGTGAACTACAGTAGTGTAGTTCGTGATTGTCAGGGAAGAAGGGGCCACATATAAAGTACAGTGCAGTATTATTTTCGTGAAGCTCCTATTATTCCGCCGAGATTAACGTTCCAACGGAACACCATTAGGTTTCGCTACTCTATTATATCATCGAACTGTAGATCAGAATTCTTCAGCTGAATGAATACATTTAGAAAAATTGTGAAAAAACCCAACAAACGTAATCCTGATCAATGGTCTAGTTCCTACCCAAAATCCAGCTTTACCTGAAAAAACCTCCAAATAACGTTAAACTATCTGAAATTGTCGCGTATGAAGTGAATCTCGTGTAAAGTGTACCCAACAAACGTAATCCTGATCAATGGTCTAGTTCCTACCCAAAATCCAGCTTTACCTGAAAAAACCTCCAAATAACGTTAAACTATCTGAAATTGTCGCGTATGAAGTGAATCTCGTGTAAAGTGTAGGTGGGAGGGGTCTGTTTTTTCAGAATTAATCAAATCGAACGACATTAATCTCAAGAATTGTCTCTAGGTCTCCCTAGGTCATTCCGCAATTTTCATCAACAGCTGCCCAAAGGCCGCCCTTGGACTTAATTTCATGCTAGTTTCACGAATTCCGAAGGAGAAAATCATCTTCGAAAGAAGAGCGGGAAGCTGCCGCCAGAGTGATTTTTTTCAACAAAAAATTCACAAGATGGGTCGAACAGGGCTGCATTTTTGTTGTTGGGTCGAAAAATGCTAATTCTGATCAATGATTTTTTTCAGCTCAGTCGTATGCCGTTGCAATTTTTAATCCTAGAAATGTATTAGGCCCCTCGTATGATAATGTATTGATCACTTACATTAAATTTCGACTGAAAAATAAAAATTAGAGGAATGTTTACGCAAGATTTTTGCGTAATGAACAGGAATGGACTCGTTTCTGAAAGTAGCTCACGTTCAGGTCGAAGTGGGAACTGATCGCGTGGTGCTTGGATCTCATCATAACTAGGAGGTGGCAAGTCGTAGTAATTTGGTGGCGCCGGTTGGGCGGGCCCCTCGTATTGTCCTCCGCCACCGGGTGCTCCTGCTCCATCCATGAGCACCCCGGAGGGATCCTGTGCTCTCTGTTTAGCCAAATTAGCCGCCCTTTGCAGCGCCCTTGCGAAATCAATGGCGCCGCCGCCGGTGAAAGACACCTTTAGCTTCACTGATCCTTGGAAACCGCCTCCGGGCTCAGCCTCCACGTCGCCCACGATGTAATTGGGACAGAAGATCGGTTGCCGAATCTCCACCTTTTAAAGTTTCAAGATGAGAACCCAGTTTTTCCCCCTCCCCCGTGAATTGATGATAGAGTGCATTACGTTTGAAATATTTGTGAACGGGAAACTGAAACTGCGTAAATTCATCGTTTCTTGTTTCTTGGACTTGTTGAGGAAGATGATCCGATGTGTTGTGAGGTACAAGTCGCCTTTGGCAGTCTTAGCGAACTCGTTCTTGTCTTTCTGGCCACTGAACCACACCTTCACTTTCGAACAGTACAACAAGATGCTGAGAAAAAAATTTTAAAATCAAGATTTTTACGAGTCGAATGTTTTATCAACAATTTCGAAAGGTTTTCTCTTACTATTCTCCGGTGTAAACCAACACAGAATTACCGCTGGACGCCACGTTGAGGGACATGATTTTGCTGGAGTAACCAGAAGGCTAGCGATTCCTATGTATTCCGTTTTTTCGTGTGCAGAAAAAAAACCTTGACAGTTTTTTTTTTCCCTTCGTGACTTTTTATTGAATCATTTAATTTAATTTGTTTTGGCCTTATACTGACTCGAAGTATGTGAAGCGCTTTTCATCTTTAACTTCCGCGGGGAGTCGCCTGAGACGCTAATGGCCTGTGTAAAATTATTGATCTGTTTTTTTTTTTCGGAGTACTGTAAATGTTGATCGGGGCTTTTTTGGAGTCGATTTTGCTAACAGAACATTTCAGACATGCTCGAATAAAATTTCTTCTTGTATGATGTACTTTGAATCACAAACATGGTCCTTGAAAAGTTTCATTTGCCCTAATTTTCAGTTTATCTCACTTAACTATTGTGTAACTTATGCTGTTGTTTTGAATATGATTACTTCTTGAAATTTTCTTCAAATGTTGATGGAAACCCTTGCGAAAGTGATTAGTTGTTATGGCTTCGTGGAGCATAGTTTGAAAACCGGGTGAACCATTGACTTGATGTGCTATAAACATTATTTGACCTAATTCAGACTGAAGCTTGTACATGCTCAAGCGAAACCTGCGAGATAGGATTAGCAACTTATGGAAAGGTTCTAGTGAAATGAACTATCGTTGCATACCGGAGTTTTTTTATGTGTCGCGTGGCATCAAAGTGATGACGTCGGTAACAGTTGAATAATAAAACTCTAAAAAAATATGTTTGATGAAGCAGAGGTTAAATTGCGAGGATGGGCTTTTTCCGTCGTCGTCGTCACACACCGGCCAGTGTCGGTTATCATGTACGACTTTTGGCAGACGCAGAGAAACTAGTACTGGAATAACGATGTTCGATTACTGTATGCCTTCCGGGAGAGAAACCGGTCCTTGGAAAAACTTTCCTTGATTTAAAGTTTTTATTCTTTTTTTTTATTTATTTTCAGGTCGGAAGATCGTAATAAGCTCTTCCAAGCAAATCACGGAGCCGACCTTACCGAGCGATTCTGAAGAAGAAATGTGAATTGGAGCGTTGGGGTTAGAGAGGATCTGTGATAAGCAGTAGCTGACTTGCCTCGGTAATGTAAAATCACTCCGGCGAAATTAATTTCTACCCCCCAAAAAGTAAAACGAAATTCTTTTTTTTTTCAACTTCCTGCGTGTTCTGCCTTTTTCACGAGAAATTCCGGAATTGGGGTTGCCAGTGTTCATTGTGCTGAGTAATACATCTTTTGATCCTTCCAAATATATTTCCTTTTGTCCTTTCATTTACTAAAATATTCGAATGGGAAAGTTTTCGTCGATGAACAAGATTTTACTGCTGCTGGTGCGCGTTTTTTGTCCCATCACGAAAGTTTTTTTCGGTATATTATTTTATCGAGTTGCTTCGTGCCCTGAAATATTTCTGTGATCATGTCTCTTGAAGGGATTACTTCTTCAATTTCCGCGCGTAGTTATTTTTTTTATACTCCTGCAGGATTTCAAGCGAAAGTTGAGCTTTCACAATGATCATATCTGTAAATAATCGCGATATAATTTCATTTTTACGGCACTAAATATTTGTTTTGTGCGAAACTTGATCCCACTTTTTTTATGAGAACACTTCTAATCTCGTTGGCAATATTCTGAAGCAAGTTTATTTGCTCGTATCTTGTTTCTTGTTCATTTCGTATAAAAATTGATCTATCAAGGTTTTTCACGATTACTTTCACATTTTCTGCTCATATTATGTTGCTGCGATGAATGATTTAAAATCTGAACTTCTGCGCTTATTCCTCTGAAATTATGAATCGTCAATGCTTTGAAAATGATTTCGAATTTTCAGGGAAGGTAAATTTAAGCTTCTTTTGTTATTATTGCCGATGTCAGAATTTCTGAAATATTTCTATGCAGTATTTTAGTTTGAAGATGAGAGTTGGGAACCCGTTAAAATCAGTTAATCGGAGTGTTGAGTAATGGTCAATTCTTCAGAAATTACAAATACTGTAAAAGGAAAATGTTTTTTTCCAACTATGTGACGAAATCATGATGCTCCTAGTAGACCGTTTCTTTTGATAGACGAATAGCAGTGCAGTACTTTGGAGTATCAAGTATTTGCAGTTCTTGTCCGCCGAGATAGCGGCTCTTAAAAATTGAGCGTCAAGTGCAATCTTTCGCAATGTTTTAATCCTTTTCGATTAGCTGTCCTAACTTTCACATCGAAGTGTTCGTTCCGTTATGTCACGGAATAATGCGCTCTGGCCCAGTGCCTTGTTGTGCTTCATTGCATTGTCCTTCATGATGCCATACGTCAAATTCAGCGAATACGGATCAGTCTGGAAGCCGGGTGTTCTCGAAAATTTGGTAATGAAATTGTGGGGATGCGAGAAACCCGGTGGAGAAGTTTCTACCCATGAAGACCCTGTAAGTGACGATGCGGAGGCGGAAACTGGGAACGAAGGGCCTGGTAGCAATGATGAGCCTGTCGCTGATCATGATCCAGTGAAAGTGAGTTTTACTTGATCTTCGCTCACTTTGATATTTGTGTCAAATCAAACTTGAATTTTGGATATAAATCTCGCCGTTCGTGAAAAGAATACGGAGAACGAGGCGAAGAAGAGGAAGCGTGATTTGGAAGCAGCATTGGACGACATGTTGAAGTTGGATATGAAACTCGATGGACTGGAAGATACATGGAAAGAAATGCGTCAACGTACTCATAACCGCGTTTTGAATGCCTACAAAAAGCTGAAGCAGTTGAGAGTGAGAACCAGGCATCAATTTTCAAATCCGTTGATGAATTTAGGGAAAAAATTCAAATTTTCGTTGAGAGTATTACTATCGAGGTTTTTTGTAAATTGTACGAGAGTCCTCAGTCTTCAAGCATTTCAAGAACACGTAACGTTTCTGTCTTACTCACGTGAAGCTAATCTCATTCTTTTTTATGCGTCGCATCGCATTTCCGTAGAAATTTTATCGTCAATTGGTGTTCAAAAATCCGGGACAGGATAAGGAGCAGAGAAGTTTCCGAATATTCTATCCTGTACATGTTAATAGGCTTGTCCTCCTTTTTTCAGTCTGAGTTGTACGACAATCGTGCTGAAGTGGTCGGAAATATTTCAGCCGCGGTTCTTCGACGAGCATCTGTGCCGGGTCAAATTGAGAGATTGAAAACGCAGCAAGGGTTTCTTCATGCTAGTTTGGATGACCTACGACAGGCGAAAGAAGCTTATTTTGAGCGAAATGTAAGATTCAACTGTACTGTACTTCACTGTTACCGTATTTACTCTAATGTATCAAATTAATTTCCTTTCTGGAATTAGGTAGGGAAAACCTGTGTGCGTCTTTCACTGCATTTTTCCCGTGCGATGTCTGAAAGTACGGTACATGCATACAGTAATTGCTTGTAAACCGCAAAATCTTCTAAATGACGGTAAATTTAATATAACAATAATTTAAATAAATTTTATATTCATTGGCCTGAGAGTCCTCTCGAATGTGTCGTGTTTTGAACGGTGAGCTGTTTACAATAATCAAGATCGACTTACGATTCTGATTCTGAAAAAGCTGTGTTCAAATGCTTCGTTTATTCTCGGTAAAAATGTTTTTTATCATGTCAGAAAATGGCAGTACTTCATCTGTTATTCATGGACTTACTTGAAATTTCATTGAGCAGGACGTTGAGCTTGGCGAATTTGAAACTCAATTTCAAGAACTTCAGGCTGGTTTAGGTGTTGCTATTGACCGAGTTGAAGGGATAGAATCGACGCTGGAAGATATTCAACGAAATCTCACGTGGCCACAGCATCAAATTCAGTTTGCTCTTGCTGAAATGCGACAGGTATTCGACTTTTTTCTTTTTCTTGGAATTTTAAATGTGAAAAAGCTATCGTGCGTATCAGAATGAAATCGTTGAAGAAGAATCTGCATCAGGATGTCGTGATAAGAGGAAAAAGCTGGATGCAACGGAATCACGCACCGATAATAACGGCAAAAAATGTGATGGCCAAAGTGACAAGTCGGAAAATTCTTTCCTGCTGCACCTGGACGATGAACCCGGAACTATAACTGCTGATGGATCAATGTTTGAATCTTCCGAGAATCCGTAAGGAATTTATTCTGATTAAAATTTGAATTTCGTTCGCCCCTAAATGTGTTGCTCAAGTCATGTGTTTTGTTATCTTCTTGAACATGCTCGTTTTCTCTGAAATTTTGGACAGGAATGCGTAATAAGTGGTCGCACTAGGAATTCTTCCTAAAGATCTGCTTGTTTCTTAACAGTTTTGATTGAAGCATCTGCATTCGAAGTCACCGCATCTTCACGAATTGTTCCCTAGTTTCTATATTCCGTATCAGTGAAATGACCAACTCTAAAATTTTTATCCAGCAAATCTAAACTCCATCTTGCGATGGCTAAAAAAATTACTGGAATCTGAATTTTCATCTGAGGATCACCAGCACTCATGACTTCCCAAGAAAACTGATCCTAAAAATCGAGTTATTGAACGTGAATGGGAGAAAAAGTGACTATAACTGCAAAACGAGTTGCTGAAATGGGTTGCTCATGTGTGGTCTTTTACGCAAAAGCTCATAGGCGATCCGGAAGACGTTTTATAAATCCCTTTTTTGTCCTATGTATGAGAATGAAATTATGCTTGTCACTAAGATTTTCGGCAAATCCGAAACGTGGAGATTATGTACGTAGAGATTCCATACCATTTTGAAGGAAGGCGTCGAAAGATTCTGTAGCCGACTCGCAGCGATTGATGAAAAGTTCGATTTTCAAAAACCTTTGGAAAGTGCCTGATGAAGAAGTTGATCCGTCGGAACACTTGAAATTGGACGGATTCTTCCCATGTTCGAAGAAGACGTGCTCTTCGGAAGTTGTCACTTCAGCATCTGCAGATATCAAGAAAGTGTTCGATAATGCGAAGATTCTGAAGCATGACGCTGCTGCTGTTCTTGAAAAAATCGGAGACATCAGCAAGTGTGCCGCGGACTTGATTTCATTGAAGGTGTGTCTACGTTCAATTCCGGGAAAGACAATTTTCGAAGTTGATTTTCGAGGAACCGATGCAACTTCCGAAGAGCGTGACTTAATTTTTCTCAATAATTGGTCTATTCTAGTGGAATATACTCAAGGTACAAGCTGAAGCTCCTGCTGATCCCAGTGATAAGCTCATTGGCTTGCCAGGGATGATTTTCACAGCAACTTCGTTGAACTTCCAAGCGAATGCTGTGAAGGATTTGGAGGAGTCTCTAACAGAGCTGCGGCGCGGTGCCCTTGTGGAAAAGGTGTGGCGCAATTCTTCTTATCTGAAAGTTGTTTAGCAAAGCATCCTATTTGTTCAGCATAGTCATTTTCTCCATAAGATCAGGAGGAAGTTAATCGAAATGAAGTTCAGGAACGAATTAACTCGAGTACCACGCGCCCTCGAGTAAGACGCGCACCCAGTTTTCTCAGTCTAGAATTTTGAATAAATTTTATCCGTAAGTAAGAAACGCACCCCTCTTCGAGCGACTTTGAAACTGCAAAATTTCAAAAATATGAGCGCCCAAATTTGAATTTAGACTTGAATTCTATCAGTTTCCTATTCTTACAATGAAAGTAAGTTTTTTGTGTCAAAATTGGTCCAAAATTCTCATTAGATCAAATGTAATACACACTTGAACTTCTGAAACGTTTTGAAAAAATGTACACCCACCCATGACACGAACCCCCTTTTTCCTCTAAATTTTGAGAAAAAAGGTGCGCCTGTTACTCGAGTACATCCGGCAATAACAAGATGTTGGGCTCATCTGAGATTTCAGAGCATCGGGTGCAGAACTACTCACGTATTTTTCCTTCGCGTAGTCCAAGCTTTCGGAAATGCTCGACGAGGTATCGGAAACTTTGGAAGACCTAGACAAGGTGCAAGAAGACGAAGTCGAAGTGCTTGGCATAATTGAAGAACGTCGTGGTGTCCGGAAGAAAATAACGGAATTTTACCGCATGGTTGAAGATTATTTCTGCATGAAGCCTGCCGCGGTTGGTCTTTTATCGGCTCTCATCGTTCAATCTCATTTTTCGAGACACAAATTCTGTTCATAGAATGCGTCTGTCGAAGTGAGTAAATCTTCGAAAGGCGGGAACGTGACTGTGAAGGCAGATGCCAATGCAAATGCTGCTTTGCTGGAGGAATGTTCGCTTCAGGATGCTAGTGGGAAAGCGGCTGAATATGCCGACTGCTTAGCTCGGTATATGCTGCGTGTGAAGCAAATGGAAATCGATTTTGCGAATTTCAAAGAGGATATGTCTCACGCACTTGCGTTGAAATCGGAATATGGTGTTCTGAGAGTGAGTTCCTTTCCGGAACTGTAATTATTTTGCTTGTACTGTTTTAGAATTCACAAAGCTAACGACTAATTATGCATGCTTATACCGTTTTTTCTGTTGATGAGATGGGTCTCATAACGTCATCAGGAAAAAGGCTTGTTTTCAGGATAAGGATATGATTTGAGGTTAAATTGGGCGTGATTTCATGAATGAATTTACAAAAACGGAGTTCGTCTGTGGAGCTAAATTTAAACTTTAGCCCGATCTGATTCCAGTTCTTGTGTGGCTTATTCTTTTGTATTCTAAGATGATTATTTTTCGGCCGCTCACCATTTTACATGCGTTTTACTGTATTATTACCTAGATAGGTATACAATATTGTTGTAAGCAAGCTTGTATAATGTGCTAGCTGGTTTTTTTCTTCTTTTTTCCTTTTCTTCCTTCTTCGTGATAAGGTCGTACCAGGAAATCCGGTGGTTTATTTTCTCATCCATTTAAAATTTTGTGAGATTCCTGCGTGAAGATGTATGATGTGATACCGTGATTATTTCGCATGGTTTTGAAATTTGCGAGGCCTCGGAAAAGAAATTCTTTCCCTTTGTATATCTGATTTTCATCAGGCTGATGCAGTTACGGCAAACACGGAATTAATCAACGCCTTGAGGATGCTGCGTATGATAAGTTCTACTTTTGGTGGAAATTTGAAGAGACTGTCGAGTGTTAGCTCAGGAATTCTTGCCGCTTTAACGGATATCAGTGATGAAATCAAGGAGCATCACAGAAAGCGGGTAAGCGTGTTGAAACCTGGATATATTTTCATTCGATATTTTCTTGGGTTATTTTAGCTTGAATGAGATCGATTGAGGCTTTAGTGCAGTCGAGATTGCAGTTTCATTTTTAGTTGAGAGCTCTAAAATTTCCTTGTAAGAGAAGCAAACTACTAAGACTATCAGATGAAAGATACGAAGTGTGTCGGGTTATTTCTAATTTTTCATATGTCCATTTCCGGATGGAGTTGTTTTTTTGATTCTGCAGGAAATTTTCGAGATGTATGTTGAGTATTGATGGGTTATTTCCCCTTCACCTTGTTATCTCGGGAGGAGTGGGTGAAAATTTTCTTGCTAATTTTTGCGTGCCTTGATTCATTTAGGATGAATCGTTGTGGAAGATTTTCAAGGGAGTCGAAGACCTCATGACTCGATTGGGTGATCATTTGGGTTTTGCTACTCGAGCAGAGCGGATCAAAACTGGTATCGAAATGGCTTCAAAAAGAGCTGAAGATTTATGCTCCAGATTCAATTGTCAAGTGAGTTCGATGGTCCAAATCAAATTCTTTCAAGTAAAAATTGAACGTCCCGACGGATTAACCACTTCGATTCTTTAGAAATAAGGAACAAAAAAGCCTGTGTGGTGAGAAATACGTATTTATGATGTAAATTAACGAAATTATTGATTCAACTATTTTACATTATAAAATAACTCTTGACGATGATAACGAACTATTTCAACGTGAATAGATTTGATTTAACTATCAAAGCACCATTTCAACTTTCTCATCTGCTTCTGGACTCGTTCTGTAAGCACGTGCATTTCCGAAAAGACAATGCATGGTTCATCGTTATTTTCGTTGTATGCAGTCTTTTTTCTGCATTCCTATTAAAGTACGTTAATAAAATTCTCAAACCTTCTGATTTTCTCCGCCGTATACATAATTTGAATGCATTACGGCATCAGTTTCGGCCAAGATTCTGAAACGTCGATTTTATCGCTGAACTCCAAATTATTTCCGCACTCATGGAATTTGACTTGATCCGAAGTTTATCTTTCAGATGACAGAAACAGCAGCACAAACAGCCGCTTTGAAACGAAAAGAATCGGAGTTGCGGTCATCAGAGGCATCAAGTCCCGTTGAAGATCCCGATTCCCCGAGTGAAGGAAGTAGCTTTCCGGATTTGTCAAATCCGGAAGAGTTGAAAAAGATTTTAGTGGCACTCGGACTCATCCTATTCCTAATCCTGCTCTTCCGTGCTCTCATGGGTCCGGGGAAATCTCAGAGAGATCCTCGAGCTGCCCTAACTCCAGCGAGCATAGTTGAAATGTTCCCCGATCAAGAAAGCATCTACGACTTCAGCCTTGCGAAAGGACTGATTCTTTGCCGGTTGCTCTGTCCGCGTTGCGGAGTTGGCAACTTGATTCTTCCACAACCTTCGGGAAGCGTGATGTCTCTCGGGCAAAGAGAGTGTTCTGAATGTGGACTTATGGTTGGTGAACTGTAATTGATTTATAAACTGTAATTGATATCAGTCGAACCCTCCTCAGTCGAATTTTTTTCAAATCCCAGTCTGAATTCCCTTGGAAACCGTGCATTAAAAACCCCTCTAACTCAAAGGCTTTTGCTCTCGAACCTCCTTAACTTGAATTTCTGACAACTCATTTCTGAGGCCTTTTGGACGTTATTTACTTGACGCAAGAAAGAGTAAATCAAAAGAAAAAAAGTAATTTTATGTGTTTTGAAAGGAAGTGAAAGACCAATTGGGCAGATGAACCCTTGCCTTCTAAGTTCAGCATCCTGTCGACTCATTTAGAAAGCAGTTCAAGGCCCAGCATATCACCGTTTAAAATGTTCTGCAATTTTTCTATTCTTCCCTCAACAGAAATGTTTGTTTCCCTACCGCAAAACTTCCCTAATGTTAAACCTCCCTAAGTTAAACTTTTTTGCTGGTCCTTTGAAATTCGACCCAGGAGGTTTGACTAGTTTCGTACTGTAGTTCGTGACCAATCGAAATGACTGACTCAGTTCGTGACCGATCAGAGTACGGTACAGGCAGAGTTGATTAAATTGATCCGTTTGTGAAAAGACCATTATCTACTAGGCTTCTTTATTGAGTAATGCAAAGAGTTACATGGAGCACTTCAAAGATTCTCAAACCAACTTGTGTTGGACTCTGAATATTAGTATTTCGGTATATCGTTCAAAACTTCCGTGCCTCATTCCATAGAGTGGTTATGTTGGTGATTTGTGATGATCAGTTATACAAGTAAATAAAGAAGAGAGGATTTTTCGACGTAATTTTCGTGAGTAAATGCATCTTGTGTGCAGGTTCCTGTTACTGAGAACACTGTGTATTCTTGGAATCCACAAGCGTCACCGTTGATCGTATTGCTTGTCATGTGGGCCTGGAGCCACAAGAAGACCATGACTCAAGCCAGGTACGAAATTGAAATGGCGATGGGTGATCCGCCTTCGCAAGACATCGTGGAATCGCTGTACATGATGTGCAAAGCCATCGCTGAACGCTTCCTCAAACTCTGTCCGAAACGGACAACCGAAGGACACTACAGCAAATTGCACAGGTTTGTACTAAGAACTGACGTCTGCGTTACAGTGAATCGCCATTTGATAAATTGGATCATTATCATGTCGGTTATCGCGGGTAAGAACTGTGTGGACATGATGTGCTAGTCTTCCGATCTAAATTAAAATATTGCTGCATCGTTTGTGCATGCGAGTTAGCATGCAAAATAACTCCCAACCGTTTTGAATCGAGTACGTGTGCCTGTTCCAGAAAAACCCCGCCTTCACTTTAAATACTGTACTCGAAATAATTTGAGAGTGTCTGTCGTTGTGAGACTCTTGCATCGGCGGCAATTGCAAGAGGATACCCGAATTACTTTAATTTTCACCATCCGAAGGTAGATCGCTAATCAAGACAGGCTTTTTGCCATATTTTGGTGTTTCTTTCGTTTTCGTAATGGCAGGATACTTTAGCGACGTTTACTATAATTTGTGAGTAGGCGAGACCTAGCTCGTTTTCCATTTGCAGATTTCGTCAGTGTATTAATCTTTGGAAGTGTTGATGGTTTTTAGTTACGTTGCGATTTTTAGCGGAAGTACTTGATCCGTTTGCCGAAATTCTCGCTACCTTTTTTTTTCTTTTTTTTTGGGAGTGAAATACGGAAATGTGGCTTAAATTACGTAAAAAATGAATGTTGTTTACTTCACCGTATTTAGTTGATGTTGCTTCTTCAAGCTCGACTTGCCTATCCGAAGTTTGAAGCAGGTGTCGCTTCGAAAACAAACCTGAAGAATTTGACACATCCAAGCCGATTTACATCCCACTTGCAAATTCAGCAAAATGTTACAAGATAGAGGAGCTAAAAGTAAAGCAAGGAAAATTACGGGATCAGAGCACGTTGGGTCTTGTAGTGAGAAGAACAAAATATTTTCCTGACACATTTCTCATATCATCAAATTTTAGAAATGATTTAGACGTTGCCTGTGTAAAAAAACGGGGTGAAATATTTTCCAGATTTGAATGTTGTGACGATTACGTCCTCGGTGGGGATCAAGAAGTTGTGGAGCTTTACATGGATTACGCCTTGCCCAATGGAGATGCAGTTTTCTTGGCGAAGGAACGTGGCAGTGATCGAGCGATGATGCGAAGCACGAGCTGCATCGGGCCTGACACGTTGGATGCATTCGTGAATCAGTTTGTCCAGCCGGGTTCTATTGTTATTCATCCTCCTGTTGACGGGAGCGAGGTTTCAATCGATGGCTACGAAACTTTCGCAGTAAGTTTAAGTCTCGAAATCACTATGCTTACTATAACGTGAAAGGCACGTGATTTGTTCGTGATTTGCTCTCGCTGAAAATCATGATCTGATGGGGTCATGCCTGATGACATGCGAAGAACATGCCATAGGAAAATCTTATTTTTGTGAGCAATGTTCAAGGTAGAAATTTCTGCTGAAAATAAATTATACTACGGTACATCCATGTTTAGAATTCTTCACCACCCGTGAACGAACTATGTTCAAGTTTTATTGTTACCATCTCTTACCTAATAACTTCGTCTTCTACGTTTTCGTACTGGGCAATGTATGGACCGCAAAATTTCCAAAATCTATTCCTGCGAATCTTTGCGTCAGTGGCACATTCATGTAACGACACTGATACTTGAACAATCACTGATCATTTGTTGTATTTCAGTTGCTCTTCGAAAATTGGACATTTTAACTTACGTGCCGCCAGATTTTATAACAATATAAGTTTAGACTGAGATAAGATCAGCAACGGAAATTTGCGCTTTGGATAATGAACGCCGCGCAGAATGTTCCAATCATACGAATAACTTTGCTTGCCCCTGATTTCTGCTTGAAACCTTGAAATAACTCCGTCCATTTTACGATAATTTTTCTCCATTTATTACAAGATTTTTTAATGATATTTCCAGTTTGATCCATCCGAATCCGCGTGCAACGTGACGACCAGGCAAGGGAGAACGGTGAATGCCCACCTGAAGTCGGTTCTTCGACTCTGGGAGCAAATGGTTCCCGAGATGACAAACGACGTAACGGACGAACTCCACCTTCCTGTCATACTAATTCAAACCGTGTGGTACAAGTACTTCGGATGCGAAGTCGGCTACGATCCCTTCAACTCGTTTGTTGAACAAGCAGCGAATGCTTTCTCCCAGTGGGCAGTTCAATGGAGCACTGAAGCGTATCCAGCGAATGCTGAAGGCGGGGATCCGCGAAAAAGATCCCGGGTTTCCCCTGGATTCCAGGGTGACACGCCATGCGTTGAAGAAAGCAGTGGCGAGGATGGGAAGCTTAATGAACCTGTCAGACTATCAGTGAATGATTGCGTGCGATTTCGACAAGGATTCGGCGAGAGTCCTTCGCCTCATACTCCGGGAAATGGTGAAATGCTTCATGTGACTCGTGAAGCTATTGCTCAGCCTCGAAGTGTACCTGGTGTGCGATTTGGTGCTTCTAGTGGTCTTTGTCGCAGGATTAGCTGAAAATTTCGATTGTGATTGGGTAAGCTGCTCACATTTACGCCTACCCTCTTTGTTTACGTGTTTTTCTGGTGAATTCTTCTAATTGATTTCGTTCTCATAATGCAGTGCTGCAAAAAGTCTTTACATCAGCCATGCGAATGTGAAATGAAATTGCGTAATCAAAATTTTGTTCATGGGTTTTCCAAAAGATAACAGTCCAAAAGTTTGGTAGTTGCCGCAGAAAAGTGATTTCTTCCGGTAGGCCTAACTTGAATGTCACAATTTCCATCTGCATACATTCTTTTCAACTACGTCAGTCACTATGGTTGTGACTCGTGAGGGTAGATGTCATTGGCTGTCGCAGTTGCATTTCAACTCGGACCACTTTTTTTTAAGGAACTGATATTGGATGAGGAGAAATAAAACGCCATTGAAAAAATTGAACGACAGCATATTCCATTTGCGCAATCCTTAAGCTATGAGGATCAGCTTCACGACTGTCAAAATTCCTTGAAACCCGCAGCGCGTTTGTTTCATCTCGCATTCCTGGAGAGAACTATCTGGAAACAATGATCCGACCAACATCTTGACCACGCGCACGCTTACGAATCAGTATCACAGAGCCTATAATGAATCGCAAGAACTTTCGGCGACTTTTTCGCTCGCGAAATACAACCCAAATTGAATGACCAACCCACCTTTCTCCGAGCCCCCCGAAAAAAAAATCTTCCGTTCCGGAATGCTTCTCTGAGAAGGGCATGAAAAAGAGAGTTAGAAAACACGCAACGATCGAAATGCTCAAAAAATTCGGATCCCATTTCTTAGGATTTTTAAACGCTCGACTGCGGGTGAAGTTTTCTTTTTCTTCCTTGAACTCTATAACCCCCCCGCCCTTCTCCCCCGCCACAGAAAGAAATCTGGGGGTTTTTTCGTGTTTCGAGGACAAAGAACTGAAATGAAATGTGGGTATATCAAGAGGCGAAATTCATCAAAAGCTGATCTTCTGTCATATCTACGCCGCCGTCACACTCACAATCGATTTGAATGCTCTGCCCAAAAGGTTTTGAAAATCGGGAAATATTTAGTGGGTATTTCAGTTTCAACGGGTTTCTCTCCAACTGGTCCCCCAATGTTGACTGAATATACATAAAATCGAATTGACAGATTGGTTTTTTTTTGTGCGGATAACATCCTCTTGATTAGTTTGGGCTTGGCTTGCACGTGGGTTCCATTGCTTGGCGAGCTCGATGGAGTGCCAAATATCTCAGTTGCTTCGTTCCCGAATAATTAGCTTTCCTCACAGGTAACCAAAAGTTGCGTATGTCTTGACAAATGTCGAACACTCCATCTTGCAAAGCTCTCTGAAAAATCGGTAGAAAACAATAGTTCGAGCTTGCAGATACACGATTCTCGGTCAAGCGAAGGACCGAATCGTCCATTCCCATACACAATTTTGACAACTAAATGTAGAGATACGAGGCATGGTTTAAGAAGTTTTGTCTCCACCATGAAACAAACAATAAGTTCTTCAGATAGCGAAGTATTTCTTGGCAAAACCCATTTCAGGATCGATGATTCAAGTGAGCCTTCGTTCATTAGATCGGAATTTTGGGCTATACTGTATATCAACATTTGTGACCTCTTCCTCACGTATTGTAGAGGGAACCTCAGCACTACTCAAAATAAAATTGCCGAAATTAAAATTTTTGCGCATTGAAATTTAATTGCCATTTTGCCAAGCGTGAAAAATTTTAAACTTCAGCAGTACAGTATCATAATTCATTATTCAACTGAGAAAACTGTAATACAGTAACACTTAAAGGGACCCGCTAGGAGTTTTCGAGTTGGGGAAAACTGCCATTTTTGCTGGGGAAAAAATAATTGCAAGAAGAAGGAATTGGCTATCTTCTGGACCTGCAGGATATATGAGTTGGCAGGATGCTAAACTTGAAGGCAAACGTTAATTTTCCACACTAGTCTTTCATTTCCTTTTGGAAATCATCAATGTTAATATAAATAATTTTCCTCACTTTTTGCTTTCCTGTGTTCCCAGAATAATAACCCTAAGGCATCCAATGTAGAGGTTCAAGGAGTTTGAAAGGTCTTCAATATAAGGCTTTCACCAGAATTCAAACAGGTGCTAAACGAAAATGCGATGCAGTGAGGTTGGATTTCTTGAGGTCCAACTGTACCAGACTGACAAAGCGTTTAAACCATGCCTCATAATTGGTTAGTCTCATTATTAAATCATCAGTGAATCACTTTTGATCTATACATGCTACAGTATCTATAAAAGTAACACTGATACCTAATATGCAGACTAGAAATAAATACAGATGGCATGGAGCACAGCACAAATGCTTCTCTTGCCCATTCGACCCTCATGCAACTCTTCAGTGATTTGAGAAAGAAGCTTTTGAAATGCACCAACTTACTTCAATGCTCATCAGACGAGTCTCTGTTTATTTGCCATTCAAACAAAAACATAAAAACTTTGACTGCCTTATTATCATGCCTGATGAAATTTAAAACTTGGTGAACCCGAAACTACAATAATCCATTTCCAGCGGCTTTTCAATATTCTTCATACCCTCAAATTATTCATATCACAATGACAGAAAACCTTGAATATCCTTGCAACTAAAATGACCATGCAAATGGTTTCATGCTCGCTGTAGTTGGTCAATTTGAAAACCATATTCAAATTTACTTCGTAGTTGTACACTAGGAACATTCTGTTGGACGAAAGTTTTTAGTGTGATTTATTTTGTTTCGTACTGTGAACGTATAAATTTGCATAAACAAGAGATTTCTTCTTTATGCGAATGAGAAAATTTGTTCTTTATATACGAATGTGATTCGGATAATAAGAAAGATTCGCGCAAAGAACGTAATACGTGCATCAATTACGTTTGCATTAAGCGGCTAAATTGTAGAAGTTGTCTTAATCCCCATTTCAGCCATACGTGTTCTTAAGCAAAGAGTGAGATTAGTCCAGGTTAATCTTATCCTCAGCAATTTGAAAGATGTTCTCCAAGTTCGTGAACTATTCATCATTACAAGAATCCCCATAATCTAGTATTTTGCATGCAGATCTAAGATGCCATCATATTCAAGACGCATTCTGTTCATTTTTTTTAGAAAAAAGTTTTATGCAGTAACAATGTTATGCCGCTAAGCACGACACTATAAGCGACTGTGTCCACTAGGTCAGTGTTCCCCAACCTTTTTGGGCTGGCGGACGGGCAAATTTTAATGAATTCCTTCGCGGACTGGCATTTTTTCATAAAATTGTCCGCGGACCGGCAATGTTCCGTACAATTTTTGGTGATCAGCAGGAAATGTTAAAATACCTGCCATACAGTCCTCAAAACAAAACTCTAGCAAAAATTAAGTTGAGAACCCGTGAATAAGAAGCTAGAAATAGGAAATGCCTTTTTTATTTTTAATAGGATGCTGGGCTTGAAGAAAGGTTTCTCAGGTTGAAAACTGAAAGTAACATATTTCAGCAGGTGAAAATACTGTATGTCTAAATCGCTTTTAGGAGAAAACCCAACAATTTACTTTTTATCATTCAACTTCAACTGCCATTGTCTCCAAAATTTTGGATTGAAATGATAAATAAGCAAATAACAGACTTCATTACTATATTTTTAATAAATTTATTTTGTGGAATGAATTTTCCCGCGGACCAGAAAATATGCCGGTCCGCGGACCACGGGTTGAGGAACACTGCACTAGGTGACGAGGATGTCTACTTGAAGTATGAGGGAAAACATCTAATTTTATGTTTTCCTATTCTAAAAAAAAAAGTTGAGTGACGACGTTCAGTGAAAGTTCTAGTGTGAGCGTGAGACGAAATGGAAATTGAGTACACAGTACAGTAGATGTATACAGTAGTGAGCAGTGACGAGTTGCATGCTGGTGTAATCAGCCATGAGAAACATACCTTGTTCAACGTCGGCTTTAGTGAGACCGCTTGGTTGAATTCCGAGATTTTTAAAAACAATTTTCTATCTACACGAATTTGCAACCTTTCGCAACCATTTCTTCGTCCACTTCCATCACAGCCAAGTTGGAATCAGGGCGCTGTCAAAGGCGAACAATTTAAACGTGCATCTTTTTTAAATCGCTCAACGAACAGCAGGATGCTTTCATTATTAACAGGTATAATATTTGAGAGAGTAAACAAAATGTAAAAATATACAGTAGGTTCTTGCATCGGCGTGGTATTTATGCACACAGGAAAAAAAACGCAGACCGATTTTTTGAAAATTGATGAATTATTAGCGCAACCAAAGTTTGGTAAAATGACCTGATCCTTATTTTATGACTTCTCCGATGTTCATTCCCTTAGATGTGTCTCATGTGACTCATATTCTGTTCATTTAAATCGCACATTGGAACTTCTCAGGTGATTTTCTCTCAATTTTGTTCTGCCAGCTATTCGAATTCCAGAGATGTACATTACAAGTATCTTGTGAAATGAAATTAATCTTTAATATTGCAGGTAAAATATGAACAAGTTGTCAGAATTTGATTAATGCCCTTGTTTTTGGTTCCAGTTGAACATGATAGAGAACAAAACTGCAATTCTCTCTATAAGGATATGAGGGACACATGGAACTCATTTCTCACTGCAGTATATTTCTTAAAATTATTTTAGATAGCGTATTTTGAGACTTGGAAAACAAGAAAAATCAAAATGCAGAGTGATTAATCATGGCAGCCATCCCATTGTAAAATACAGCACCCATTAAATTAAAAATAATTAGAAAGGTAATCGCATAACGTTTCATTCTATTTGATGAGTTTCCGGCAGTTCCCCAAAAACTTTATCTTACACTACTATAGTCCAGCGAAATCCAGGAGTTCTTCTCAAAACCATTTCACAGCACGTTTTCCTTAATGAGAAACTATGGTACACTACCTGAGTCTCCTCTTTGTTGCTTGAATTGTTAGTGTATTTATTGTGAAAATATGTTTTAAGCTTTACCCCACTTCAGGTGGTGGATTCATACGTTCAGGAGATGTCACGAAATGTGTTTAGGCATCGGTCTACTTTTTCTAGGTCCACTCAGGGGTTTCAGATCATCAAACTTTGCTTTATTTCATCAATTTTCAGTCTGCAAGCACCTCATTATGCAATTATAGGCCAAACATAAACAACTTGGCAGTGAAATTACTGTATGTTTAGATCGATTATGGCTTCTGAGGAGTACATTATATATAATACAGTAAGATTAATAAATACTTGGTGTGTTCGATCCAACGTCGCGTGACCTAAAGTAAGTTCCCTTGGTGAATTTTTCACGTAGGCTCTCCAAATTTGCAATTGAAGGAGTTGAATCTGTGTAGTTGAAAATTCATTTCCTGCCCTTTTCTCATCGGGTCGGATAAACTTTAAAAAAGAGAGAACGAGTTGTTACCGTGATTTTGAACTTCCTGGAGACCCGAGTTTCTCACGGGACGCATTGATTTTGGCTACCCTAGGTAGTACATACTGTAATTGTGCATTTCTGGCATTTTTCCTTGAAATCTTTTTCCCATTTCCAACCAATGAGTCTAGCCAAAATCCCTGCTCTCCGTGAGTAATTTCCGGAGGTTTACGCGTATTACTGTCAAATGGAGCTCAATCTTGACGAGGGACGACAGGAAAACTTTAGCAGCATAAGTTGAAGACCCAGCAGACATCCATGCAGTAAAAATCTAATTGCGCACGGGTAACCATTGGGAATGTCAAACTCGCTTCGTCGTAACAAAAAGTCTTTTCAACTGCAGTAACTCATTTAATATTCTGGGCATTGAGCAGGAACCTGAACGACGACTTCCTTACAAAACAATTATTTGTTAAAGCGAGATTCTCTGTGATGAGAGTCTACTAAACAGTATCGTCCTTATACGTACTTGAAAGAGCACACGGAGCCAAACACCTGAGTGAAAAATCACATCAGGTCACACGACGCTGAAACATCTTACGCAGAAAGCGCGCAAGTATAAATGAGTAAATGTTTCTCGCAGGCGGAGACTCGTGAGAGAGAAAAGAAAGAAGAAAAAAAAAAACTCACTCGTTCTCCCAAGGGCAAATGTCGGCAGGTTTGACAGGAGTGTTGACAGTCTCAGTCCGACAAGATTCCCGCTTGCGACGTGACGAGCTCCGATGACGATCGCGGTCCTTTTGACTCGACGATCGTCCGCTGCGCTTCCGAGATGAGGACGGTGTCGACGACTTGATCCCGTCCGTCGACAAAAATGGCTCCGAAAATGCCTCGCTGCTTCCAAATACGTCCTTCTTGTCCCTGGGGGTGGCATCTGTCGGGACAAGTATGGAACATTAATGCCGCGAGGAAGGAATGAAGAAGAAGAGTAAGACTTGCTTTCGGGAAAGGCGAGAGAGAGCACAGCAGTTTCAAAAGTAATAACCGTCCAATCAAACCTCTTCAATAAGTTGAACCAATCAAGTGAATGAAACAAGCAATTGTGTTGGGAGGAAAGAAAGAAGAATTACAGTAAATTGTAATTGATGAAATTCTGGGATTTAAATTGCTTCTTGAATGAGTTATGACAGGGTGCTGAACTTGAAGGCAAGGTTGCATTTACCGAATTAGTCTTTCATCACTTCCTTCCAAAATTCACCAAGCTACATTTTTATTGCTGAGGGAATTCATTCAGGGACTTGAAAATAATTTGACATCAAGAGGTATTCAACTTGAAGTGGTTTGAGTTGTCAAGGTTCAACTTGATGGCTTTCTTCATGCTACAATCAGATATGTGTGATACATTTTTTACAACATTTATCTCAGCCTTCTTCAAAATATGTCAGCATTCATCTGCTTGTAAAGGGTTACAATATTTTCTACCGATCAACAGACAATTTATATTCCACAAGCTAGGGGTGTCCAGACACACCTGGACATCAAACATTTTCAAAATTTGTAGGAAGTCAGAATTTTTCATCAATAATTATTTTCTTTCTATTCTGGATAGCTTCACTATGCAGGTAACAACTTTCTCACAAGTACAGTTTTTGTTAATCAAATCCCAGAAAGATGAGAAAGTCTTCATGCAGAACATAACTATATGGGTAGACTGTTGTGCTTCTTTCAAATCTTGAAAAAGCAAGTAAATTTGCTGAGAATAAATCTATAAGTATTTCTAGTGTATTATTTACTTTGCCAATTCAGTGATGTATTCAGGCATTTTTGACACAAAAAATGGATGTTCCAACTTTTTAAAACTTCTGAAAATGATTAAGCCATTAAAAATTCTCTGAAGCTTCTAAAGACAATTTGAAGGGCAAGAATTCTTGTGTGACTTCTTGTACAGTAGTTTAAATTTAAAAGAAGCAATAGTTGATTCTCTTTCCAGAAAAATCTTGCCCAAAACAATTTTCTTTGAATTACACATTTTTCTTTGTTCCCGTGTTGTTGCCTCTTTATGTTTCAAGGGTTCTATATGCAGCAAATTTCTTCCTAGAAATTTTTTTCTGATTCCTTGAATGTTGTTGCAGAGAAAGTCCCCCTGTGCAGACTTTCTAATCTGATCTAATTTCTAATTGCCAAAATGATATGACAAGAAATTCCTAGCTTTACATAAATAAACACTTGAAATGCGTATAGAAGAGCCAATTTCGTTTCATTGATTAAATAAAAATGTCTGCTGCTTCCAAACCATGGCTTTCAACAACGCTGGACACAGTCCCGACGTTGAGTGGAGATCCAAAAACTGGCAGAGATCCCAAGACCGTCCGATCCCCTTTGGGTGAACCCGGTTCTTGCTTCTCAACCACTGTCCCATCGTCCTTTGACAACGGAATCTCCATTTTCTCTTCGTCCCGTTTCACGGTTTCAACTGACGTAGATGACAGGCTTTCAGGTGCATCTTTGGACGTGGGTGTGTCGGACACTGGGAGTGGATAAGAGGGCAAACCCCCGTACTTGCTCAACGTTTTGTTCAGTTCCAGGTCGCTTTCGCTGTAACGGGGAGGCGGTGGTGGTACTGATACTATGTCGGAGACCTGCGAATGAAAATAAGAGCAAATCAGTTTTTTTCATTTTATTTTAGTTACTATGAAAGATATTTTTATGGTACTGCTTATGCTTGGAAGTTATAGTCACTGCGTTTATATACTGGTTATTTCGAAGCTAGATTATTCAAAACCTGAAAATAAGTAAATTTGATTCAAGTTTTCAAGAGGAAGTTTTAAAATGCCGGTTATTTATAACCTCACCATGGATACATTTACAGTCTAATGGTGGATTCTCTCCGTGAAAATTTTGTCCACAACAATGTTCTCTGCATAATTAATTTTATGGTCCTTTAGGTAGTCTAGGGGTATTTAACCATATTATAGGGGTTCTCCCTGTAATAATGAAATTTCTCTCTACAAAATTTTTTCTGGTCCCCGGAATTTTATTGTAGAGAGAGTCCACCTGTACCAAATTTACTCAAACATACAACATGTGCTTTTTTGCTGCAGCTGAGAAAAAATGTGAATTTCGCAAAACCCGTACATTTTTTTACAACTTTTTTAGAACCTTCGAGTACACGCGCAGTATTTAGGGTTACTCTTTTACATCTGGGGGAAAAATAATTTTATTTTTAATAACATTTAAGTCCAAACTAACATTTCCAAAGTGAAATTTTCGTGCGTCTCATTTTAAAAATATTGCATTACAGTTTTTCAGTCACTAAAAGTTGGATACGAGTCTTCCTCAGATAAAAAATGTTATTGGCTGAATTATTTGGTCTCCACATATTCATTTCCTTCAAGATTTTATTTAAACGTACGAATTTCGATTTTCCGATAAGAAAAACAGGTATTACACTTCCTAAAAAAAATATGCATAATTTACGCCGCTCCACTTGCATCCAATTTTTTCAAAAGAGCAGAAAGTAATTGCCAAAAAAATGGATACATTACTATAATACGGTACATGATATAGCCAAGATTTGCATGACGATTTGAAAATTGCTCCCAATCCGATTATGTTTATTCATGTCATTTGAAATGTTGGCTGGTTGAGAGACCTATAGAACCATTATGACTTGAATAAAAAAAAACTCATTCAAAATAATCTACTTGCACTAATTCTTCATCAGCATGAGAAACCGATTATAATTTTTTAAAATTCATTACAGACAATGCATGAATTCATTGATGCACCTTCTATAGTTCTGCGGTCTCAGCGATTACGTTAAAAATTGATTGTTTACCTATACAATATACTCGCCCCCAACCCTGGTACCCCACGGGATTTTTCTTCGCAGCTAGAAAAATAAACCAAAAAAACGGGGGTCTCTCACATTTAAGTCCGGCTCTGACAACTCATCCGGCAGCGGTGGCACGCCGACAAATTCCTCGTCCCCCAGCAAACTCGACAGCAGGAAATCCGTGTCATCCATCGGCTTGATATCGTCATAACTATATAAGTCCCCTAGGTCGCACGGCCTTCGTCTGTTTCAGCGCAATAAGCCTAGGGCTAGTTGGTCGCAAAGAACTGAGCGGCTCAGTCACGTCCACGACGAGTACGACCTGCCCCACAGAGGTCGCACTCGTTCCAGGTCAGAGGAAGACGCGACGCTTCCGGGCGTCACGATATCGCTGATGACCTTGTTGGCCACCGAGGGACTCACGCAAAGGTGCTACCATTGAGACGCGTCCACCCATCCGTTGTTTGAGAGGCGTTACACGGACCTTCAGCTTTGTCTTAGCTTTGTCACTACTTGGGGCCGTACGCCTGCGGTATACCGTACTCCTCCTAATGAGTTGTGGACCACATGAAACTTTGAAAAATCTGCCCAGACATCTGGACAAATGTCTTGGCATATGTACACTTTTCCAACACTTCTAAAATAAGGGAAAATAGTAATTTTCAAGCAGATTTGGATATCTCTCAAACATATTTAGCTTTTTATATTCACAAAAGTTAAAAAAAAGAATTTCCATATGTAGATTACATATGGTAGATTACATATGGCGGCCTTGGAATTTGACTTTAAGAAATTAAACTATATTGAGTGAATTTTCAAACAGATACTCAGACTTATTATTTGATATTTTGCAAGCAAAACACAATTGAATATTTTATGCGCTTATCCCTCGCATTTTTTGCTCAAAATTTATACATTTTCAACGTCCCGGAAACATTTTTACCTTCCAATAATCCTTCCAAAATCAGGATGTAGAAGTTCAAGTACAGTCAATCCCTGTCTAACGGACTTGATTTGTGCAAGGGACGAGTCTGTTAGACAAAAAGTCCTTTACACAAATTCAATTACATAAAAAAACAGAGCTGGTCTGTTTGGCAAAAATCCCTTACACGGGAGGTCTGTTAGAGGGGGGCCACATACTTTCTTAAGATTACTGAGAAGATCCCCTGAGAATAAATGAAACTTGGCATTTTGCAAGACTCTTGAGAACTCTCTGCCTGGCAACATACCTTTTATAATTGAACCTCAATGACTCAAACCTCCCTATGTCAAATTCTTTTAAAGTCCCCGTCTGAATCCCTTAGAAACAATGCATTAAAACCCACTCTAAGTCAAAGGCTTCCCCCTCAAACCTCTCAAATTTTCTGGAAACCTTTTGTCCATTATTTTCTTGACACAGGAAAGAGAAAATCAATAAAAAAGCAACTTGATATATGTTTTGAAAATAAGTGAAAGAATAATTGGGCAACTGAACCCTTGCTTCCAAACACAGCAATAACTTGTCAGCTGATTTAATAGTCAATTTTAGGCCCAGAATAACATCATTTACAATTTCCTGCAATCCTTCTCTCTTTTTTCAAAAAAAAAATGCTTGTTTCCCTCACTCAAATTCTCCCTTGGTTGATTTTTCTTCCTGGTCCCTTGACATTTGATTTCAAGAGGTTTGCCTGTATTGCAATAATAATATGACCAGCACACGCACCTCAAGGTGGGATCAGTTGGCAGAACCCTACGAATATTCGGATCCGCAGCTCGACGCAGGAATTCCGCTTTAATCTCCTCCAGCTTATCCGCCATCGGCACTGGTGTCCCCACTTCTTCACTCGATGAATCATCGATGAACTTGATCTCGTCGTCCCCGTCGATAGCAACAGGAACGCATTGCAGCGTCAGTGGCGGCGGCGCCTCTGCCCGGAGTCTGGAGCGGTTATCAGCCGATGACGAAGTCTTTTCGGTTTCTGCGAAACGGAGTCGTTTCGGGGTGTCTTGCACTGCTGTTTGCGGGGATTCCGTGACGGAAGTAGGGTCTGTTGTTTGAAGCAGCACCTGAGACAACGTGGTTTCTTCGACTGTCCGTTCTGTGCTGTTGTCCAGGGCGTTCTGTGACGAGCATGGCGCGAATGCCCCGCTCAGAGCTTTCGTGGTGTCCAAGCTGCTGGCAGCAGTCGAGTGCAATGGAGATTCCTGTATAATGGAGAGACGATTTAGAACAGGGTTATCCAAAAATTTAGGTCCATATGGACTAGCAAATTTCCATGAAATTTTCTTGCGGACTGGCAAACGTTTGACGTTGAGCTCTTTATTCAAAAATTTTACGGCAAAACTCAAGAACCAATGAAGCAGTTATAGTGGAATGTCTACAAAAATCAGAAAAGCTGGGCTGAAATAAAGGTTTCTCAGAATTAATACAGTTGAACCTCAATAACTGGAACCCCTCTAATTCAATTTAAAAAGAAATCAAATTCACATCTGAAACGTTTGACATTGAGCTCTTTGGAAATTTTACGGTAAAAATTGAGAACCCATGAAGCAGTTATATACTGGAATGTCTACAAAAATCAAAAAGCTGGGCTGAAAGAAAGGTTTCTCAGAATTAAAACAGTTGAACCTTGATAACTAGAACCCCTTTAAGTCAATTTTTTTTAAACCCCTATCTGAATTCCCATGAAAACAATGCATAAAACACCTCTCAAACTCAAAGTCTCCTCCTCTCAAACCTCAGTAACTCAAAATTTTCATAGGTCACTTGGCTATTGTATTCTTGAAACAGGAAAGAGAAAAGCAATAAAAAGGTAACCTTGATTTGTTTTGAAAAGAAGTGAAAGACTAATTGGGCAAATGAACCCCTGCCAGCTCCAAACACAGCATCTTGTAAACTCATTTAAGAAGTAATTTCAGGCCCAGAATAATATCATTTACAATTTCCTGAAATTCTTCTATGTTTTCCATGACAAAAATGCTTGTCGAAAACCTCCTTAACTTGAAACCCCCAAAAGTAAGAACATCCCTTGTCCCTTAAAATTTGACTTGGAGAGATTCAACTGTAATTGAAATAATTTATTACAGCAGGTCAAAATTTGTCTGAAGTATTACATTCAGAGAAATCCATACTTTTATTTATATCAAACAATTTCAACTGCCTCTTTCTTTCCAAAATTTCAGATAAATAAAACAAACATAATTACTAACTTTGATACGTTTGTTATGCTGAAGAAAATTTCCCGCAGACTGCAGAAAATTAATTAATTCATGAGCTTATCAGTCAAATTTTTCACTCAAAATTTTACAAATTTTCTGCAGCCAACATAAAATTTTTTTCCTTTCATAATCATTCCAATATCATTGAGTACATTTTTGAACAAACACATGCTTTACCCTTCCAAAATATTCATATTCAGATTTTGTGTTTGATATTTCACAAGCAATAAAGCGTGTTCCAACTATTTCACGGTGAATGCTTGGCAAAAATTGTGTGAACCTAGTGAATGCTGGTAAAAAGTAGCAAATAAACTTTGTATATGAATCAATCAATCATTGATCATAGCTTTCACCCATGCTAAAAAAAAGCAGTCAGCCATATTTGGCATTTAAAATTTTCAAAATTGAGAACCTTAGTCAGAAAAATGCCTTAGTCAGAAAATGTTTTCCTGGAGAATCTGTCAAAAATTCCTTTAAAAAATGTTTTTTTTCTCTTACACTGGAATTGGGCAGTTTGTTATATGAATGAATGAATGAACAGAAAACTTTATTTGCCGCTTGTCAGCGTTCACAAGGTGCAATCAAGATTTCCACATCCAATTTGTTATGAAAGTATTGTTTTAACATGTACTCTATGGGCATTCTGCCAGTATAGGACTTGAGAGAAAAGCTCGTTTAGACTGAAAATTTGGTTGCAATAATGAGATTTTACTGTAGTTACTGCGCCATTTACTATCATCATGCTGGGTCGTATTACTTGTGCCGGCGGGATGGGTGGAATGGCGTGCAGTTTCGCCTGTTGATACAGCTCAAAGTCCTGCTTGGGATGCTGGGTACTGAGCAGCGACTGAATGGAAGTGGGGTCCTCCATGTCGAAACCCGTCGTCGTCCCGACAGTGCCGCAATGGTGTTGTTCAGTGTGCACAATGGCAGACACGACTCTCGCCGCGTCTCCGTTGTTGGAGCTGGCAGTGGACTCGGAGTCCTGAGCGACGCGGAGTTGATGACGTTGCTGGAGCTGGAAGGGCTGCTGACGAGCGCTGCTCCCGCCGTCGTCCGACGTCGACACTTCCGCGTCAGCACAACGGCCGGCTGACGAGAACGCGTCCGTCGCTGTGCCCCAGGAAGTGCAAGTGCGGGAACTCGCGGCTGACGAGTTGTCCGCTGCTTGGATCTCTTCCGTCGAGTTTTTGGCTATATNCTGTCCGTTCTGTGCTGTTGTCCAGGGCGTTCTGTGACGAGCATGGCGCGAATGCCCCGCTCAGAGCTTTCGTGGTGTCCAAGCTGCTGGCAGCAGTCGAGTGCAATGGAGATTCCTGTATAATGGAGAGACGATTTAGAACAGGGTTATCCAAAAATTTAGGTCCATATGGACTAGCAAATTTCCATGAAATTTTCTTGCGGACTGGCAAACGTTTGACGTTGAGCTCTTTATTCAAAAATTTTACGGCAAAACTCAAGAACCAATGAAGCAGTTATAGTGGAATGTCTACAAAAATCAGAAAGCTGGGCTGAAATAAAGGTTTCTCAGAATTAAAACAGTTGAACCTTGATAACTATAACCCCTCCAAGTCAGTTTTTTTAAACCCTTATCTGAGTTCCCATGAAAACAATCCATAAAAAACCTCTCAAACTCAAAGTCTCTTCCTCTCAAACCTCAGTAACTCAAAATTTTCATAGGTCACTTGGCTATTGTATTCTTGAAACAGGAAAGAGAAAAACAATAAAAAAGTAACTTGATTTGTTTTGAAAAGAAGTGAAAGACTAATTGGGCCCCTGCCAGCTCCAAACACAGCATCTTGGCAACTCATTTAAGAAGTAATTTCAGGCCCAGAATAATATCATTTACAATTTCCTGAAATTCTTCTATGTTTTCCATGACAAAAATGCTTGTTTTCCCAACTCAAAACCTCCTTAACTTGAAACACCCCAAAGTAAAAACCTCCCTGGTCTCTTGAAATTTGACTTGGAGAGGTTCTACTGTACAGTAATTGAAATAATTTATTACAGCCGGTCAAAATTTGTCTGAAGTATTATGTTCAGAGAAATCCATACTTTTATTTCTATGAAACAATTTCAACTGCCTCTTTCTTTCCAAAATTTAAGATAAATAAAACAAACATAATTACCGGTACCAACTTTGATACGTTTGTTATGCTGAAGAAAATTTCCCACAGAATGCAGAAAATTAATTAATTCATGAGCTTCTCAGCCAAATTTTTTTCTCAACATTTTACAAATTTTCTGCTGCCAACATAAAATGTTTGTCCTTTAATAATCATTCCAAAATCATCGAGTACATTTTTGAACAAACCCATGATTTACCCTTTCATGATATTCAGACTTGGTATTTGATATTCCACAAGCAATAAAGCGTGATTAACTATTACACAATGAATGCTTGGCAAAAATTTTGTGAACCTAGTGAATGCTGGTAATAAGTAGCAAATAAACTTTGTATATGAATCAATCAATCATTGATTATAGCTTTCATCCATGCTAAAAAAAAATCAGTCAGTCATATTTGGCATTTAAAATTTCCAAAATGTTGCTGCCTTAGTCAGGAAATGTTTACCTGGAGAATCTGTTGGAAATTCCTTTTAAAAAGTTTTTTTCTCTAACACTGGAATTGGGCAGTTTGTTATATGAATGAATGAATGAACAGAGAACTTTATTTGCCGCTTTTCAGCGTTCACAAGGTTCAATCAAGATTTCCACATCCAATTTGTTATGAAAGTATCGTTTTAACATGTACTCTATGGGCATTCTGCCAGTATAGGACTTGAGAGAAAAGCTCGTTTAGACTGAAAATTTGGTTGCAATAATGAGATTTTACTGTAGTTACTGCGCCATTTACTATCATCATGCTGGGTCGTATTACTTGTGCCGGCGGGATGGGTGGAATGGCGTGCAGTTTCGCCTGTTGATACAGCTCAAAGTCCTGCTTGGGATGCTGGGTACTGAGCAGCGACTGAATGGAAGTGGGGTCCTCCATGTCGAAACCCGTCGTCGTCCCGACAGTGCCGCAATGGTGTTGTTCAGTGTGCACAATGGCAGACACGACTCTCGCCGCGTCTCCGTTGTTGGAGCTGGCAGTGGACTCGGAGTCCTGAGCGACGCGGAGTTGATGACGTTGCTGGAGCTGGAAGGGCTGCTGACGAGCGCTGCTCCCGCCGTCGTCCGACGTCGACACTTCCGCGTCAGCACAACGGCCGGCTGACGAGAACGCGTCCGTCGCTGTGCCCCAGGAAGTGCAAGTGCGGGAACTCGCGGCTGACGAGTTGTCCGCTGCTTGGATCTCTTCCGTCGAGTTTTTGGCTATATATGCGTCAGAAGACGACAGGGATAACAATAATGTTTTTTTTATGCATCATTAAGCGTGTTTTTTTTAGTAACAATGTAACATGTGGCTCCCTCGCTTCATTTGATGCAAGTTTGTAAGAGGGAGGACTGGCCATTGTGATTATCCGTGAGTGAAACTGATTCAGAGCAATCCAGTCCTACCAAAGAAATGTGCATGCAGGGGTTAATAGGAGTCATGATGAGGCTGGTGTCGTGGGTCAACTAGATGTCGCCCAAAGCTTTTAACTTTGCACTGTGAAATGACTAGATGTTGCTCGCAATTGCGCCACGTTGCATAGAAGCAACTGGAATCAACAAGAACACAATATTACATAACTTGGAATATTCTATGAAGATGTAAAACCTTCATGAAATATTCCGCAATTATTACAAAACACAATGAGTAATCCTCTTCAAAAGTATTCTCATGAATCACAAAACACAACTCCAAGAACCTGGCCTTCAGGTTCATTTCCATTGGAATGGAACCTCATCTACACAACCTCATCATCATCATCAGAACAGTTCCTGAAGTGTGACCGCAAACACTACTCTGAGAAAGCTTGCATTCTGTGTTGATAAGATATCAAAAACACATATCTTTTGAAAATAAACTTCAAAGTTGAGGACTTCTCCTCAGGCCACAAATGGCTAATTGCCTGTGTGTCATTCTTTGACTAAAAACTGATGATCTTTGTCCAAGGTCCAAGGACCCCCAACAGCTGGCACCCAGCATGCTTGCATCAGGATTTGGGAGTGAAGCAGCAATCCACTGCTCAATTTTTGTTGCTGTTGCACTTTTCACCCCCACCTCTTAAAATGCGGAAATGTTTACAACCTCTAGAATGCAGCATTGAGTTTGCTAGTTGAATTAATGGTCCTGCACCCCATTTATCCCTAAAAAACAGTTTTGGAGAACAGAAGTTTAGTGGAAGAAGTTGCCTGGCAACTTTTTTTGTTTTTTGAAAGTGTTGATTTAAATGGCTTTTGTGACCATGCTGTGGCACTTGGTGACCCTAATGAACAAGTTTTCATTTGGTGGTTTTCCATTGCCAAAGCTCAATTTGCTACTGAGCTAAACTCAAAAATTGGTTCACTTCTTTTTGGGCGCACCCAGCATAGTTTACTATGGACCCCCAAAAAATGCATGTCCCAACTTGCAAAAGATTTGAATTGTGGCCATCTTAAACTGAAAACATCTTCCCAAACATCTGGAGACTTTAACAAGATTTGTGCACTTTGCCAAAATTTCCAAAACCAGAAAAGATTGTCTTTTCAATTTATATCTTGAATAAATTGGGCAAATTCCATGTGTAGGAAGGCAAAATAAATTTAGCAAACTAATTTTGAGCTTCTCTTTTTTGAAAGGGGGGGGGTTCATCACATGTGTGCAGCATATACTGTGATATGTGTGCGCATTTCTTTTCTTTTTTGACTTTGCTTCAGGTCAAAAGTGCGTATTCTGCGGGGTTTCCTTCTGCAAAATTATTTTCTGCATCTTGCATGACAAGAAAAAAAAATTCATTGACTTTTTTGAAAAGTTTTCTTCAACTCTTTCCTCCAAAAATACTTCGATTTGAAATTTCAGTGCTGTACCCCTTGCATAATTCATGAACGAACCATCCACAGTTCAGCTCTGATTTCAATGGTCTAATTTTTGCAATCAAATAATGCACTGTTATTGGGGGAACAATTGGACGAAAAACCATCCATTGTTCAGCTCTGATTTCAACTGTCAAATTTTTCACACTGATTAATGTACCATACAGTATTCAGTATAGAACTATTTGACTGGAGTATGGATATCAATGTTGGGGAAAAAACCTCCTCATCTTTTTTAGGTGGAACGGTGGAATAACGTCATCAGGCTCAACCTTGCCAGCCTGGAATAATCTTGTCGCGAATTATACTGGTCCTGGAATAACGTTGTCATCAAAAACTCCCTTCATGTATTACCCAAGATGTTGAAACTTGAGGAATCTTTTGCTGTACCAGGTCGGTCCAGTTGTTAAGTGCAAGAAGATTTTTTTTCAACGAGTTTTTTTCCAGGAGAGGCTTGATCACAATAATCCAGTATTGGAATGACGACATTACGATTGTGTACCTTTTTCAGCCTCCCTTTGTAGTCGCTGGTGTTCCTCCAGCAGCTTTTTCTCCAGGGCCTCTTTGGCCTTGCGGAGCACCATAAGCGTGTTGTCTGGCTGCGGCATTGGGGCCGAATACGTGCCCAGGAACCCTGACCGATGCGGCAGGGGCACACTGGGCAATGGATCCGTGGACATGATGTGCGTGGGCACCGGGTCTTGGTTCAGGTAAGAGGAGGAATCCCCGGGGCGGGGTTGCCCGGTTGCTCTGCAAGTCATTGCTCCAGCTTGGCCTGTTTGAGAAACAAGGTATATAGGGCTGCTTTAATCTGAGAAACGGTTGATTTGGCGTGATAAATGAAAAAGAAATGCAAAAATGTGGCTGTTGCAGAAATAAATTCATTCATGCATATCAGGAACAAGGCTTTTGAAGTCACTGTTAGCACCAAAAGCTTGTGCATCACTGAGATAAGAATCTGATGGCATGAAGGTTTTCTAGATTCTCATCACTGAAGAAAAGTTAAGCTTAGAAAATTGAGATTATCTCAAGATCTGTTAGTCAGATCAATTTTTATATGATAAAAGGAAAGTTGAAGAACATCTTCAGCTTTAATTTAAGATGTTGTGGAATTTTTCAAGTGTAAAATTCCTGGAGTTATTTGCTTTGGAAGTTAGTGTATTCGGAATTTCGCCATAGGAGAAGCATGTTTTCTTTGCTGATTTTATTCCTTTTTGGAAGCAAGTTTTTATTGCACAATGCAAGATTGTATTTGGTGATGTGCGTGTGATTGTTGTCTTCATGAAACCTGCGATGAGACAATACAGTAATGAAGTCCTCTTTTAACATCCAAGGAGTGAGGATACTCCAGCTTCCCTTATTTCTGCAGTCATAATGTAGTTTTGACAGAAACAGGCTGAAGACCTTGTGCTTTAAATAAACTTTTACTGCTGCTTTGTCTTCAATATTGGGGATGGGTGGGTGTATGCAACATACGTGTAGGATGTCCAGTTTTAATTTGTGGAGTGTGTTCTCTTTTATTTTTGTCATTGGTTTGTGCTTTACTGCTAGAATGCAGCATGGAGTTTGCCAGTTGAATTACTGGTCCTGCACCCCATTTATCCCTAAAAACAGCTTTGGAGAACAGCAGCTTTCATGCTTTGAAATGATTGAATGTATTTGGGGGAGTTGGGTTGGGGGGGGAGGGGGTTTGGATGCGGGAGTTCTGGTTATGCCTTGTGACAGCTGAAAAGCGGCAAATAAAGTTTTCTGTTCATTCATTGATTCATGTAGTTTTGCACTTTTAAAATTAAATTCCCTTTCAGGCTGGGTAACTGCCTCAGCACTCAGATGTCTCTGGTATCTGGAATGTTTTTTAATGTAGCTTAAAATCTGTAATAGGTGGCCAAGGAATTTCTAAAAAAAGGCCTGCATTTGAAGAGAAAATACAGTTTAATCTCACCTTGTCCCTATTTTGATTCTTTTTTCAAAAACCTACCTGAATTCCCTTAGAAAAAATGCATGAAAAATTCCCTAACTCCAAGGCTTTCCCCCTCAAACCTCCATTACCCAAATTTTCTGGAGGCCTTTTGGGAATTGCTGTACTTTTTTTTTTACACAGGAAGGAGGAAAGTAACAATAATTTAACTCAACACCTTCTGAAAGGAAGTGAAAGACTATTTGGGTAAATGAACCCTTGTCTCCTAGTTCAGCAGCCTGTCCACTCATTTGAGAAGCAATTAAAAACCTAGAATATCAACAATTACAATTTATTGTAAGTTCTTTGTAATTTCCCCCAAAAGTGCTTGTTTCCCTGACTCAAAGCCTCCCCAACTCTAAGTTTTGCTGGTCCCTTGAAGTTAAATTGAAAGAGGTTTGAGTGTATTTTGAATGGAATTATGCAAGATCCAAAGATTGCAATTCAGCCTCAAATGAAAGGCCGCTTCAATTCCTTTTTACCAGCACATGTTTTTTGAATCCCTCAGATTTTGCTGGCTAATGTTGCCTAAAAGATTTCTTTTATTAATTTCCATGAGCATGGAGAAATGCGAATTTATAGAACTGCAATATCCAGAAAACTTCATTTGCATATAAACTGGATTTTGCCTCACAAGAATGTGAATTTTTTTAGGGATGTACGCATGCTGTATATTACGGAAATTTTAAATTAAAACTCAGATATTTTTCATTTTCAAAAAATATGTAATTTCCACTAGGCCTAAAAAATTCTGTAACATCCTACATACGTGTAAATATTTTGAAGTCATGGAGGTGGATCTAAGATTGCTTAGTATTTGTTGGGAAACCACACATATGCGCCGCATAATGTAAAAACTAAATTATTAAAAACTACAAAAACCTAGCATCAGATAAGAGAACCAACCTTCAAAGGGAACGAACTCTTCAAGGAAAACCACACCACTCAAGAACAATGAAAACTAGATTCAATTTCCGCAATTCCAGAGTTTTACCAAAGAACAAAGCCACATTTGCAATCAAACTTTCGGCGTGATCAAGTGTGCAAAATTATTCCGAATTTCAAAAAGAGTTCTGCTGAGTTGTTGTGTATACTAAAAATTTTCTTTGCGTGTTGAAGCATTTGTTGGGACAATTTCGAAATACATTTAAAAACAGTTTTAAATAGGAAATCCTAAAAGGATTCCCAGCCTAGTCCCAGGCTGATTCTGCCTTTTATTTCTTGAATTTCGAACTATACTTTATTTTTTGATCCACCAGTGAATTTATTCATATTTATGTTGAGGTAAGTTATTCCTTAACAGCATTTTCCTTTCGAGTAAGACAGTAAATGTATCCGTCAATTGACTCATATGACTCAGGATATTCGAGACGGACATGTTGACCCAAATTTTTTCTCTCCGGCATTCAGACAACCCTTAACGGATAAGACAATTTTTTTTTCTTCTGTGTGCTTAAATGTATTTGACAGCACTATTTATGCACTGCAACACAGGTGTTCCTTCCTTAATTTTGAACGCTATGTCGAAGCTACGAATAATGCAAACCTGGGACGATGCCGGTAAGGTTCCGTCTGCTGTGACCGTCTGAGGATCTGAGTATTTCCCTGGCTTCGGTTGTTATGGAAGAAGTCTCGCTGCCAGTTTCTTCGGGAATTCTGTCCAAATAGGGTGCCTGAAAGCATAAAGTTTATCCATTAATCTTCCGAAATATAATTGTCCTGAAAATTCAATCTTTGGATCTTGTATCATTCCATTCAAAATACACTCAAACCTCTTTCAATTCAACTTCAAGGGACAAGCAAAAAGTAGAGTTGGGAAGGCTTTGAGTCAGGGAAACAAGCACTTTTGGGGAAAATAACAAAGAACTTACAGGATATTGTAATTGTTGATATTCTGGGTTTTTGATTGCTTCTGAAAAGAGTTATTGACACCAATACTGCAATAAAAAGAAACTACTCCCTCACAAAAAAATCAAGATTACAAAATGGCACTTTTCGTAATGGCTGTAGTGTGATGAATTTTTTTCCTGTGACAAAATTTATATCTTCAGATCACCAAATTAAGCCCAACAGTATATTGTACAAAATTTAACTTTGAATACCTTAACTTCAGCGTGAAAATTTAAAACATGATGGCGCCTTTTTTGTTTTACTTGTTACATGACTGATGATCACAATACCTTAGCTTTTGCTGGCCAATAAAATGACTAGTCTAACCTGACCATAAGTATAATATCACATTGAAAGAAACACCTGCATATTGAATTTCGAAGCATAAGGAGAAATACCTCAAGGACCTGACCAAAACTCCCGAATATTGTGGCACAACAATTTTATAATTTGGTAAAATAAATGATCAGAATAAACAAACTGAAATTTCACTGTACAGTATTGCGGCGAGAAATTAATTATTATGCTGGAAAACGTCATTTTATTCAGGAATGTTGATTTATCCAAGTAAAATACTGTAGAAGATTCAAACGATTTCCCCTGTTCACACACACAAGTTTTAGGTTTCATTCAAATTTTGCGGCACTATTTCTGAAATGAGGTATATCATGGAGTTACTGATTGTGCCAATTTTTGCAAAAATGTCTGTCTTTTCCCCCTTCTCCCTCAAAATCGGGATATTTTTTACAAAATGTTGTGCCCAAGAGCACTGAAATACACACACACACACACACAAAAACATGAACAGAGAAGCAAGGCTCAAGTTGGGAAATAGTCTGATATTTTCTTGCCTGCCAGCAGAAACTCCTTCATTAAAAATGAAATCAAATAAATGTCTTGAAAGTTGGCATCTTTTCCTGCATTCCTACAGCATAGAATTATAATGTTCAAAATTTTTGAGAACAAAAGGATCTACTCTTCTCTGATTTTTCCCAACTCTGACCTTCTCAACCCAAGAAAAGTTTATAGACCTTTGGTCAAGCTAAAATGAGTCACGGAAATGCGGCATCATAA
>CAJPEX010000507.1:0-29929 GCA_905338405.1 Notodromas monacha
CCGGTCGGTTCGCGCCCGGCCAATTGCCGTGTTCTGATTTATTTATCTTCCACTTGAAAACTCTAAAATCTGAAAACTCTGCTAAAAAAGCTGAAATCAAGGTGTAAGGCTTGGTTAATCTAATTCTCAATTGTAAAACCTTACACTGGTATTCCCACACATTCTCCAGGTCCCAAATTTCTTCATTCTGTGCTTCTTGAAGGACATCCACATCCCAAGCAATATTCCTTAAACTGCCATAAATTTTTTTTTAGTTATTTCAGGATGATGAGAAGTTCTTCAAAGTTGGTTATTTCAGGGTGGGCTAATTTAGGTCAGTTTAGGGTAATTTAGAATAGATTAAATAAATGTGTACTTCTTTTTTAAATTTCTTTCGACTGAAACCTCAACATGAGTTTTTCTAAAATTGGTTTAGATGACCTCAAGAAACCAATAAGCATGAAAGAATAACCAAATGAAGAGGAGGCTTGTAGAAAAAAAGCAAACCACCAGACATTCAGAAATACAAATTCAAAACAAATTTGAAAATAATGAAATTATAAATTTTTTAATTCAAGTAAAATTTTGTCTGATATGTTTGTATGTGATGGATTTTTTCTTGTGAATTTTGCTGAGACAAAACAGAATGATTATGTAATCCAGCTGCATACACCAAAAATCATTCCTACCAGCATTTGCACTGTACCCCCCTCCATCTCAATATTGTTGTCTTCCATCTTTCAATTTTTCTTGAATTAAGTTCTGTACAAGAATGTGTGGAAATTCATTTTGCATGTGATCAAAAATTGAAAGATGGAAGACAACAATATTGAGATGGAGGGGAGTACAGTGCAAATGCTGGTAGGAATGATTTTTGGTGTAGGCAGCTGGATTACATAATCATTCTGTTTTGTCTCAGCAAAATTCACAAGAATAAAGCCATCACATGCAAACATATCAACATATCTTTCAATTTTTGATCACATGCTAAATGAATTTCCACACATTCTTGTACAGAACTTAATTCAAGAAAAATTGAAAGAAACCTGTATATCTTAGCCAAAACTAATCAACTCAACCAAAATTAACCTACAGTATCTAAATATCATCTGAATTGAATTAACTGATCCCAACCAACTTTGAACAATATCCTCCTGAAAGCTGAAAGCCATGATTGAAATTATTTGTACCATTTAAAGATGGGAAGAATGAGAGATTTATGTTGCCACAAAACGAAGAATGAAGAGTCATCTTCGCCGAGAGCAGGATGGGGAGGGATAGAGGTTGAAACGTTTTTTTTTTATTTATCAAATACACTTCCCTCATTAAACCGCCAACCCCGTTAAACCGCCAAAATTCTGCTGCACAAACGTTGGCGGTTTAACGGGGTTTGACTGTATATGCTTGTCAGCCAGCCTAGATTCCATTGAGGTACAGTATAACCGAATTTATTTGAGTACCAGGCGCACCTTTTTTTCTTAGAATTGAGAAGGCATCATAGTCGGATATACTTGTACATTAAAAAACAGTTTTAAAGGTTTATGTGTGAATTATATATTGATTATAATGGGATATGTAGGACCAATTTGACAGAGAAACGTATTCCAATGGAAATAATTGAATTCAGGATAAATTGGTGTCTAAATTCAAATTAGTTTTTATTTATTTATAAAATACTGTAACGCAGTTTTAGAGTCATTAAAAACTGGGTGCGCATCTTACTCGCGGGACTACTGTTTTACAATTTTTTCTTACTGAAATAAATAAGCCCGCTTACTTGAATATAGGGCGCTTAAGTGTACGAGGGTTGGTTTATACAAGATGATAAACTGCCACTTTGCCGTCATTGGAGGAGGATGCAATTTTCTTTCTTTTGCTCTTTAACCCTTCATTGGTGTCTAATAAATTTTTCATGGATTACTCAGCTACAGAAGGGAACAAGAAAGAGATGGATCACAGTGAATCCCCTCCACTGAAGTGAAGTTTAATTGATCAAGAGCTGCTGAATGTGCACTTATGCATGCTCCATGACTTTGGGGATTATGTGGTAAACTTCACTTCAGTGCACTTCAGTGGGGGTGGTGTAGTTTCTAATTGCCCGAGCAGTAGCTCACGCCAGCAAATCTCCACGCCACTGCACCCCCCCCCTATTCTCATCACTCTCTCCTTTATGCACACTATAGTGACACACTTGAGGCTTGGAGTTTACAGTGCACTGAGCAGTGTCACAGGAAAACTCCTATTTGCCAGGTCTAAAGGTTTCTCATTACAAAGAAAATTTCATGTTTTGTCTGTAAACTGTCTTTCAATTAAAATTCAAAATGCTGGTCCAGTTCACTGATTCAGTTTTGCAATAGCTCATTACAGAAAAATTGGTGATAGTGGAGGGGATTCACTGTGATCCAGGTCTTTTTCTTGTTTCCTTCTGTAGCTGAATATAGTTAATGAAACATTTATTATAGACACCAATGAAGAATTGAAGAGCAAAAGAAAAAAAATTCATCCGCCTCCAATGACAGCAAGTGCCAGTTTATCATCCTTCACAAACCAACCCTCGTATACTCGAGTATAAATACTGTACAGTACAGTACAGTACAGTATATAGACATGCCAGTACAGTATATATAGACATACCGCAGCCGCAGTATTGTCCAGCTGAAGTGGACGCGCAGACACAGAGCCGGACTGTGGAAGCATGCTGTTGCCCGGGCCAGGTGTGTTGGCAGTCGGGAGGTGGTGGTAGGACGGCACTGGCTGGCGCTGCTGCTGTTGAGGGTGGGCATACGCGAGCAGGGCGTGGTGCCCGAGCGCCGCCGCGGCTGCTGCAGCCGCCGCCGCCCCGGTCTGGTAACCACTGTACATTTGCTGATGGTGCTGCACGTGATGAGTGCCGCTCGGCACTGCGGCGTAGGCAGCCATGGGCTCCATCTGGTAATTGCCATTTGCGTACGTCGCTGCAAATACATACCAGCAAGTTTTTTTTCTTTCAAGGTACTGCAGTGAGACCCCCACATGCAGACATCTCAACATGCAGACAATTCGACATATGGGGACAACTTATTTCTCAATAAAAAAGGTATAAAAATGGCCAAAAATATGGACACCGAGTCACTGACTCAACATGAGGACATTGCATGATAAAATTGCCGATGAATTTCAGGAAAATTGATTTTCATTAGGCTTAATTGCAAGAAACAGATATTTCCAAGCCTAGATCAATGCAAGAAAAATTCCTTGGTATTTCTCCCACCATTTTCCCATCTATTGAGCTAATTTAAAAAATTACCTACAGCATAGGCATATGGGGACTTCCTTCTCTCTTTGTGAATTTAATGATATTTTTTCAGATGCCAACATTTCAACGATGTAAACCCGCTCTCTCCCTTTCGATTTTTTGAATAAAAAAAAACAAGCGTTTGATACACAAAACATATGATACTGTTCCAGACGATTAAAATTTAAAAATTCAGAAAATACCCCAACGATCCAACTTCAATTTTATACGATTGTGGCGTCAGAAAACATACGGTGCTGAGACTGTTGATCATTGCCCGGCGGGGAATTCGTCGACGTCCCTGACGACGGCGGGGACGCCGTCTGTGATGCCGCCACCATGTACGACATTTGGGCCAGTCGCGGCGGCACAAAGGCAGACACAGTCTGCAAGGCCAGGTGCTGTTGTTGTTGTTGTTGTTGCTGCTGATGCTGCTGCTGCTGTTGTTGTTGCTGTTGTTGCTGCTCATCTAGCCACGCCCCCGCTGCTGCCATTGGATGGTACGACGTCTGCTGGGCATACATGGCTGCTGCTGCTGCTGAAGAGTCCATGTACTGCTGTTCGTGCGACAAAGTGGACGCTGACATTTACAGACATCACCAAAATGGTTAACGGTGACTGACAATTTGAAGCAGGAAATTACAAAAAGGACTCGGATTTTACAGCCCCAATGAACATAAAAAAAAACTATGAAATCCATCAACAGGACTGTATTTAATTCAGTATACATAGATATATATACATATATATATACAGTGAGACATACAGTGAGCATTACATAATTGGTGCATCAAGAGTGTCCCTAAGTCGAGTCTTGTTTTCCCGTAGACTTACATTATATAATTTTTAATTGGTGTTTTAGGAGAGAAATATTCTTCCAAATTCCCTGAAAAAATGGGAAACCTAACACTAACTAACTACAGTTTCTTCTTTGCGGGAGTCGAAGACTTCTTCGCGGTGTTCCTCCACACGTCTTCGGGAGAGTTTATTTCTATTTTTTGTCGCATGTACGGATGGTGGTTACACGACGAGTTCTATGTCGTTTGTTTTCCGTGGACCGAAGTGAGAGTGGAGACTATGTTATATATATATATGTATAAGGTGATTCAATTACTGAACTGAGCAGTATAGAGTTAAAGGCTTAATAAATTTGAAAATATTATGGAAACAATTTGTAATTTATATACTATATATATATATATATATATATACATATATATATATAGCACTATATACTGCACTTGAAACTCACCTGCTGGGCAGCGCAGCAACTGTATTGTGCAGCAGATGTAGCAGCAGCAGCTGCTGCTGCTGCAGCGGCTGCAGCAGCCAAATCTGCCCCAGATTGCACGGGCTGCACATGAGGCAATGGTGGAGGTGTGGGCATCATGAGCTGCCACTGGTGCGGGTGCGGGTGCACAATGTGCTGCGACATGGCCGCAGACTGGTGTCCCGCGGGGGCAATCGGCTGCAGGTGGGTCACCACCTGCTGGGCAGGGCCCAGGGCCACGGCCTGCGGACCAGCCGTGGCTGCGATCACCTGAGGTGGGTTCATCTTGTCGAACTTGTAAATGCTGCCATCTGTATTCACCAGCGGCTTTCCGGTCTGCAATTCATTCAGAATCAGGATATATAGATGCATCAAGACATGGAAAAATAAAGGCAAGGTCAGTTCCAGGTACTGTGGTTTAGAGAGAAGCAGGGAAGCAGTCTTGGATGATGAGTTACTGCACAATTGACCCTTTGTTGTTGAATAACTTGATACAATGGGTTACACGTTTCCGCGCGGATACGAAATGGTATTCTGAACACCAGGGGATTCTATAAAAGCCTTTTTTATTTCTCATTTCTACTAGTTCCAATAAGAGGCTAGGCAGACACCTTCTCAATGTCATCACCACCAATCTGTGCACACTTCTCAGCCCCTTTGATCCATGTGTTGAAACAGGCCTTGAAAATGTTGTTCAATTTTGAAGTTACTCCATAGCAGTAACAACCTGATCCGCGGGGAACCGTGTAACCCCTGGCATATATGCTCCAGAACTAAGAGGAAGCTTGTTATCAACTGCATGGGCCTGATTATCCCATAGACTTCAATCTGGATTTTAATTTGTTCTTTCTAATCATTGAACCATGCGGCTGAAATTGGAAAAATTGGTGATAAACAGCTAATGCAATACTAGCTTCTTGGGCTGGTATAATCCTATAGTTCCAGCCTTCTTTATAAAAAATATATCATTTTTTAATCTACACAATAAAAGTCAAATTTCCTTTGTTCAAACTGATGATTCAACACTTATGGAGTCATTATTTCCCTTTCAGTTCATATTCAAAATTTTAGAACAGAATCCATTAAACCTTTTTTTTGTGGGAAACGTAGAAACGAATCAGTTTATCAACAAAGCTATAGCTGGGATTTGAAAACTGTTGCTTGGTGAATTTAGATAAATTATTAGCATCATTTTTTTTCGTCAGCAATTTTCCGGATGAAAGATACCCACAACTACGAACTTCAACACGGAAATATGAAGGCTGTTAAATAATACAGCTGATGAGAATTATTGAGGACCCATGCTTCCATGGGCTAGCTATTAATCTCAGAATAATACCACGAACAATTACGATATGTCCATTCGGAATATGTTGAAGCCAAATTATATTTTCCCTCCGAGGTCTTCTCAATTATTCTACACAAGTTATCATATCGCACTTTTTAAAAATGAATTTCCGAAATTATTTGTTCTTCATCATCTGGGTTTTCAGAAATGTTTTGTCAGCAAATTTCTGGATGGAAGATACCCACAACTACGAATTTCAACACGGAAATATGAAGGCTGTTGAATAATACAGCTGATGATAATTATTGAGGACCCATGCTTCCATGGGCTAGCTATTAATCTCAGAAAAATGTCACGAGCAATTACGATATGTCCATTCGGAATATGTTGAAGCCAAATTATATTTTCCCTCGGAGGTCTTCTCAATTATTCTACACAAGTTACCATATCGCACTTTTTAAAAATGAATTTCCGAAATTATTTGATCTTCATCATCTGGGTTTTCAGAAATGATAACACATGCAATAAAGAGACCACTGTGCTAGACCCAAGTGGGGAAATTGGTGCACACTGGGGATTTGTTTGTAATTTTACACATCAGTGACCCTGCTGTGCACCTGACGTGTAACAAAGTTCTTCTGTTGCACATGCATATCCCCAATGTGCACCAATTGTGTGTTCACACCAGGATTACTCAGGGTCACATTTGTGAACAAATAAGTTACACCAAGGTTACAGTTGGTGCATTTGTGTGACGTTCCTGTTACAGTATTTCACATTTGTGCACCAAGTGTAACCATGGAATGATAGCAAAATTTCCTCTACAGAAGTGCACGCTTGTAACCCCAGGATATCCCATATGCACCAGTTGTGACCCTGGTGTGCACAAACTGTGGGGTCCCAGCAAAAATAGCTCCCCACTGGGGTGGTTATAATCCACCCACAATAAATTAGGACAATTTTGTGGTCTTGTCTGCTGCAGAACTTTTTGACTAGCCCTCTGATGGTTCTTTCTCAGTGCACGGCAGAATAGGGATTTTTCCAGGGGGCACTGCATTTCAGTTCCACCCAATGTTACTGAAATGTGCCCAGGTTGAGGAGTCCTAAGTCAGGAAAAATCCAAAAGGCAAATTTTCTTTTGTTTGCAAGATTTTCCTATGCCAGGAATGCAGGAAAAAATGACACCCAATGAGGGATTTTTGTTTTAATATTTTCATTGAAAATTTTCTGCAGGATTAAAAATAACCTTGGACTTTTTCCCGACTTGGGCCTTGGTACAAAAAAGGGTTTTTTTTTCATTCCCAGTGCCCAGTGGTACACAATTTTGCAAAAATATTTCAACTTTGCCAAACGAGGGCTATATAAAGGGATGACACAGGTTACAGCACGAGTCATGAATTAATTTTCAAAAAAAACATAAAATCGAGTTTTCTGATTTTGAAAAAGGAAGAAAGAGAGAAAACTGAGGATATTTCCAAATTACCTGAGGGTTGATGAGAATAGCACCCGCGGGGACCTCGTCCAAGGAGGACAGCGCCCACAAGACGCCGGTCCATTGGCTCACCAGGTTGTTGGCGGTGTTGGTGCTGGTAACAATCACCCCGGGCAAGACAACGGGTTGCGTCTGACTGTTGCCGTCCAGGTCGGGGTCCGGAATACCCATGGCCCGGGCCACTTCCGGCTCGTACTCGTCCTCCTCTCCTGCCTGCGGCCCGGGCGTCTCGTGGATGCACTCGGGGATGTCGGGACTAGGACCCTGACTCGACTTTTACACAAAGACAGGTTGAAATCAAAGGCAGGTCAAAATCAAATGATCATATCGACAATTTCCCGCGTGAATGTTTATTTGTTTTACTTTGCGATTTTACTAGCAGAGCTTCGATCGAACAAAAGAGATCAGCAACTGGTGCGAATGAGAGGCAATGTCTATAAGGCGATTTATATATTTTATAATGTTTTTCAACTTCATCCTAATGAATACGAAAATTCGACATTGAGCAAATGTTTGCATGAACTAACTTATTTAAAAGCAAGATAATTTCATTTTTCTATTGCAGAAAACAAAAAGAATTAGGATAACACCCTTCAGATTGGATACATCATCTATAGATATGAAGAAAACCTAAAACCGTTTTTACTGAAGTATCATGCGGACCTTTTTTCTAAAATTTCAGAAGAAAAAAAGGGGTGCGCATTATAAGCAGGTACAAATTTTTCAAGAAGTTTTAGGAAGTTATGTGTGCATTATACTTTATTATAATGGATAAATTTGGAACAAATGTAACAAGAAAACTTTTTTTTACTCAAAAATTTGAAAATTGATCAGATTTTTGTTTAATTCATGTCTAAAGTCAAATTTTTTGTTCTTATTTTTGAAATTGTGTAGTTTCAGAGTCACTAAAAATTAGGGAGCGCATCTTACTCAGGGATAAGATTTTAGCAAAATTTCCAACTGAAAAATACTTGTGCAAGCCTTACTTGACTGCACATGGTACTCGAGTAAATAAAGTAATTAGAACCCATAAGATTTCTGCACAAATGCAGGTTATACAGTATAGTCCCAAATAGAAAAACTGCCGAAGTTAAAAATTGTTTATGGAGTACCTTGCAAAAATCAAACTTCGAGCAGTTCAACTGCACACAATCCAAAAATTCAGGAGCATATAAAGCTTGCAAAGTATAGAAATTCAGCGTTCCAAAAATTGTTTGGGCTTGCAGACCAGCAAATTTTAGTAACATCCTTTGCGGACTGGCATATTTTCATAACATTTTCCATGCTGGACCAGCAACATTCCATCCAATTTTTGATGATCAGCAGAAAATCTTATAATACCTCCCATAAAGTCCTCAGAACAAAAGCAGCTGTAAAGTGGAAATGTGTTTAAAAAATAAGGGATGCCAGGCTTGAAGAAAGGTCTCATCTTGGGTTGAACACTCAAAATAAAATATTTCAGCAGGTGAAAATATGTCTGAATGATCATCAGGAGAAAAACCAACAATTTATCTAATCAAGTATCAAAATAGTGTCTGCTTCTTTGAGAAAAAAAATTGAGTCAAGACCCAATGAAACAGGTGTAGTGGAATGTCTTCAACAAATTGGAAAGGTGGGCTTGAAAAAAAATTTTTCTGAATGACAATAAATTATAATAATTTATTTCATCAGATGAAAATTTGTCTCAAGTGTTATACAGTATCCATAGGTGAAAAGCCAACTTTTATTCTTGCTGAGATAATGTCAACAGCAATTGTCTTGCAAAGAAAAAAATCTCAGATGAAGATATACTGTAATATGTCCTTATCATTGATAGTTATTTTATAAATTCATTATGCTTGAGAAAATGTCCTGCGGACCAGCAAAAATAAATAAAAAAATAAAAAACTTTCACAGCCAGACCGGCGCTGCTGGTCCGCAGCCCACTATACGGGTTGGCGACACACTGGGTTAGGGACCACTATGGTCATATATATATATATATAGTGCAGTCACCAGAGAGTGGGTCTGCGTCTGTGCATTGGCAGACAAGTAGAGCAGGCCGCTGCCCAGCGACGGGGTCCGTGTCTCGATGGACGTGCCCCGATAGGACTTGTATCCCGAGCTGGCACTGAGGTAGGAGTTGGTGGAGCTGCCCACGGAGTCCTGCTTGGAGATGAGGCGTGCGGAGTAGCGCTGCTGGCTGGAGTAGCCGCCGAAGCTGTTGGCCTTGGCCATGGTGCCTGTCCGCTTCTCCGCCGACGACGACGAGGGCGGGGCCAACAGCGGGTCCGAGTCCACACTGGCAACCTGTGCACCAAGTGAGAAAGCACAGCATAGGTGTGACTGACTAAATGAATGAATGTATGAATGAATGAATGAATGAATGAATGAAACGATAACCAGCATCAGGTCATCATCATCCTTAATTGTGCTTCTGTGTTTTGAACAAAAAAAAACAAAAACAAAATACAGTAACATTGACCATGACACGTCTTTATTATTATTGGCAGATAATAAGAACGGGTATGCTTCAAGTGGAATATTGTTACAGCAGCAAACACCCAGCTGGTACCTCGGAAACTAGTTTTTATTACACAAAAAAAAATACAGTGAGACCCCCACATACGGACGCCTCGACATGGGGACAATTCGACACGGGGACATTTATTTTTTTAACAAAAAATCATAAAAAAGACCCAACATGAGGACACTGACTCAACCTGGGGACATTGCAGGATGAAATTCCAAAATACATTTTAGGAAAATTGATTTTTATAAGGCTTAATTGCAAGAAACAGATGTTTCCAACCTAAGATCTATGCAACAAAAATTCTTTGGTACTTTTTCCATCATTTTCCCATCCATTCAGCTAATTGAAAAAAAAATCCCTAAAGCACAGAGNAGAGAGAGAGAGAGAGAGAGAGAGAGAGAGAATATCCACCTTTACTGAGACTCATGGGTTCTAGTAAATTTTGGACAATTTTGCGCAATATTGTGGGGCCCAAAATAACAAACATTTTTTTATTGGAAGTGCTTGCCTTCAAGCAAAAATCCCCTAATTGAAATTACAATTTTAAAAATCTTTCTAGTTCAAATCCCTCAGTTCTCGATCCAAAATTTAGTTTTTAAATTGGAATAATGAAGGGTACTGTATGATTTCAAAGAATTTATTTTTGCATTATTGAAATCTAAATGCTCAACTAGCTCCTGTCATCCTAATATCATAAATCAAATGTTGTTTTAATTGCCATTCTTGATTTTATCACGATCACATCATTTTTTTCTGTTAAATTCTGTCCAGCAATGTTGTGCTTCGCATTGCGAACTCCTGTGATCATTATGTGCATGATCAGGACTGTGTGCTCCTGAGTCACTCAGAAACATACTTTCTTACAATCGTCAATTCTGATTGACCTAGTTTGCCCCTATATACAACCATTTGCGAATATTATTATAGCTTCTAAACCTACAATTTCAGTATTTCAGAAAAAAATCAAGGCAGCTCCATCAGCCAACTAGGGAGCATCCATTATTTGACCACTTGAATTGTCATTTGGGAACAATAAATAAGGAACAAATTAATTGATTTAGCATTGAAATCTATGGGGAAATTGAAATCGGTTAAAAACTTCAATTTCGAACAAATTATATTTGTAATCAAGAGTGTTGAACTTATTGTGATGAATTATCCTTGCACAACAAATGCTAAAACAGCTATAAAACAGCTTTTGTTGTGCGAGTCACATTTTTACTCGAGAGATAAAGTAAAACACACACATTTTTCCTGGCTGTAGAAAAAAAAACAATTGAAGACTCGTATGAATTTCAGTTAGGGAGTACTGTGACTACTGACGAGCGAGCAGATTAAACTGATCAGCCATACGTTGCACGTGTAGTCACCTCTCTTTCAGATAATTTTGCAATATTCGCTTGAATGACATTTTCAAAAGGATAAACAAGTAGTGGTGTAAATGTATTATACTTGAAATTATACGGCGATGTTTTCATAATTGGGGATGAACACTCATGAGCTTCAATATTTAAATTAAGACTCGCGCATTCTACTACTGTACTGTACACCTCCTGTGGCTGTGAGAATGTAGATACATTTCTGGGTATATTTCTGTCAGAAAATGTATGTTGCATACTTACATACTGTACATTCATGCGTACATACATACGTATATACAATAAATGCATACATATGCAGCACGTCACATTGAATGACAACTTGTGGAATGGAATTGAATCGAGGGAAACAGAAAATGCAGTCGGAAGTCGGAACAGACACATACAAGACGGCAACAAGAGTGGTGCGACATCTATAGTGAGAGAGAACAGCATCAAACACAGAGCTGCGGGCAAACCTTGAAGGGTCTCGGTGGCGGCGGATGCGGATGCGCAGGAGTGACACCCTCGGAAGACGACTCAGTCGACTCAGACCATTGCTTGTTGAGGTCTGCAGCTGAGGACGACAACTGCGGGGATACGGACACCTTTTTTTTTGTTCGTTTCGTTTGTGCAGGTGCGGATATATAGAGGAGAAGCAAAACCGGTGCTGGCAACCCCACGGAGGGCGGATGGGTCGACGACGCCGCGCCACAAACGGGGCGGATCAACAACAAAACTCACCTTGTAGTCGTCCAAAGAGCCGCCCGAGTCCTTCTTGAGCACTGCTCTGGTCGGGTCAAAGTGGGGACAAGTCCACGGCACTTCCGGCTGGATCTGGTCCCGGAACTTCATGTCCGGCACTCGGGTCGACTTGGTGCGCTCCACCACGACGCTCGTCCCGCCGGCGTCGATGTTGTGCGCCATGCCGAAGTAGGCGGCGACGCGATGCACCAACATGCGTTGGTACGACGACATGGGCGGGAACTTGTAGCTGCTCCGCCTTTAAAATAAAAAAATAAACCGGGGATTCCAACAAATATTTAGTCAACTATAATCGTCGAGTGCTGAGCAGTTGTCACTATACCAGAAGGATATCTCGTCATCATTTTGCAAGACACCCCCCCCCCCCCCCCTCCTCCAAACGGGACTCGCCCCAATTTGACTCATTTTGATTAAATTTTCATAATCATACAAGTAGATGGGCCTTGCCAAGTTCAACCTCTTACTGCAGTCAAAAATCTCCTTGAGTCAAATTTCTCAAACGAATCCCCAGAGAATTCCCCTATATACAGCCTATAAGACCAGGTTCAGTATCTAAGATATTTTGAACCTCATCCTCTACTGGAATTGCAAAACTTTGGAGAATATCCCAAGTATGCTCCGCCTCCCAGCTCTTCAACTCACGCCTCGTCGCGGGCAAAGCTCACTAGCTCCGCCTCTATCTTCAGCAGGGTTGTCCGATCCTTGGGACTCCGGTGCAAAGTCTCTGCGATGAAGTCTTCCAGCTCCTGGCTGCTCATCCCGGCGAAATCCTTGTACTGCTCCACACTGTTATCTGTTGTGTTGATCATTTCAAATGGGAAAACAACAAACAGTCATCCCACCAACATGATACTATATTGAGTGAACCATCACCCAATTTTTTTTTCTACTTGATCAAAACATTAAAACTAAAGGTGGGCTCCCTTGCGAAATATTCTGTCAAAAAATGTCATACACTTGGATTTGTCCTTGTCCCACAAGACAACCACTCAATGTTTTACTATAGCTCATCTACAACATATGTGTAATACTGTACTGTTACTACTGTACTGTATTGATTCAAGTACCTGATCATGCCCTTGAGCAAGGCATGCACCTTGATTTTGCATCACAAAATATGAGTAAAAATCTATCCCTGTTTAAGAAAAATACAGCAGTCTTTTGTTGACAATATATTCAATAATAAAACACCAAATAGATACAGGTGGTACCTTGTAATTCAACCTTCTGCAATTTGACCATCCCAAAATTTGATGGTAGAATTTGCAATGAGGTTGACTTGCAATTCAACCTCTGCCCTGGAATTCAACCTGCTTTGGCCACTTTTTTTTTGCATTTTGTGATCATATTTCTTAATTTTGTGAAGTGTCTCACAATTTGACTGCTTTGCAATTCAACCCTAGTCCAGCAACGGATTAGGATCAAATTTCAAGGTACCACTTGGACATATATAAATTTTGGATTCAATAAAAGTGGGAAATATGAAGCAATCAAGTAGAAAGCTAAGAAATATGTTGAGCTTTTTGACACGTTTTTAGAAATTCATCCTGCAATTTGAGTACTTTCATGTTTGTCTGAAACGAATTATCTTTTCTCAATGAAATCTTTAGATCACATGCTATTCACACAATTTTCGCAAAACAATCGAAAACCTAGAACTGATCATCTGTTCAATGCGAGGATTCTCTGTACAGTACAGTACATTTATATTCCTGCTTTATCGTATTTTTTTTTTTCAAATGTCGCAACTGAATTCCATACAGTACCACGGGAAAGAGATGGTAACGAATCGTTGATGCTGCCAGCACTTTGGGAGCTGCCCTGGCGGAACTTGTGGCCCCGGAAATTGGATTTGTGTGGTAGCTCGTGCTGGCACCAGGATGAGTGGTTCACCTCTGGCGGCGGACTAGTGGCCTCCCGCATTGCTGCACTCCTCACCAACAATCTCATCTTGCTGTTCTGCTGTGTCGCATCAGGAAACAATCATCAGAATAACACACTACATTTTCCCTCATTATTGTCATCATATGTGCATGAGAGCTGACCTGACTTGTTCATGCTGCACTTGAACTGTACAGTTGCTTAAATTAGTTGAATGACCTGTATATACAGTTGAACCTTGATGAGTCAAACCTCCCCAAGTCAAATACGCCCCTAAGTTGATTGTTTTTTTTTCAGGTCCCCATCTGAATCCCCTTAGAAGCATTGCATAAAAAATCTCCCTAAGTTGAAGTCTTTCCCCTTGCATTTTCATAAGTCGAATTTTCTGTAGCCTGTTGGCCATTATTTTCTTGTCCCACAAAAGAAGAAAACAACAAGAGTACCATATTTACTTGAGTATCTTGCGGACTTGAGTAAGACGCGCACAGGGGTTTTTCACTTGAAAATTTTGCAAAAATCTTATCCCCAAGTAAGACACGCACCCCAATTTTTAGTGAACCTAAAACCATAAAATTTCAAAAATAACAACAAAAAATTTAACTTCAGGGATGAATTGAACAAAAATCTGATGAATTTTCAACTTTTTCAATACAAAAATATTTTCTTTTTATATTTGTTCCAAATTTCTCCATTATAATTAAGTGTAATGCAAACATAACTTCCTAGAACTTCTTGAAAATTTTGTACCCGCTTATGACGTGCACCCCTTTTTTTCTTCTGAAATTTGGGAAAAAGGTGCGCGTGATACGCAAGTAAATATGGTAGAAATACAGTATATGTGTTTTAGAGAAAACGAAAAACTTGATTGGACAAATGAACCCCTGCCTCCAAGTTTGGCATCCTTTCAACTCATTTAAGACGCCATTTAAGCCCCAGAATATAAACATTTACAATTTTGGGCAATTTTTCTAAGTTTATAAAAAGGCTTTGTACTGTAGCTCAAACCTTTATAATTCAAAACCTCCCCAAGTCAAATTTTTTGTTGTTTCCTTGAAACTTGACTGAGAGAGGTTCAACTGTAATACAATGAATACAATGAAATATTTTTACAACACAGTAAGCTGAAATAAATTGTACCCAGAAACCTGTGTTTTAATGGAAATTCCTAAAAACTCTAAAAAAAATTACTCCACATCCTAAAACATATGGACAAAAAGCATGGATTGTAGCAAGTTCTGACTTGAATTTACCTTTCTGTTTTTTATTTTTATTTTCTACAGCAGCTGTGCAAATAGAAAAGGCATCCAGGGATGTAGGAAAAAGGCTGCAAGACTAACACTAAACTCACTCTGGGTTTGGGTCTGGTTCTGAGGCTGTCGCAAGAATGGTGCAGGTGTTGATTGGAGTCAGGGTCGGGGCTTGATGGCTTAGGCGGCTCATTGGCATTGTGACTGTGGGCATCGCAATCCAGACTCATGGCCCTTAATGTGGTCGCCATGGTGGGATATTCTTCTGGCTGGTTCCAGCTCCAGTCCTCTTCATCCACCGTGACACCCCTCTGCAAAAATGCAAAAGATTAAAAACGGCAATTCAGCCCGCTCTGATTTCTCTCACTTCGCCAAGAACGATTTAATTAGAGCCACATCTTTTGCGTCACCGTTTTATTGCCTGTTGATTTTGAAAACAAAATGCGTGGTCTTGTTTTTTGTTGTTGTTGTTGTTTCCTCCTCTTTGGAGTAAACTTGGGAATTAAACTTGTGAAGTAGAACTCGAATGTCATAGTTTTAAGCTTTCAACACATCCATGACGTCCGTGACGTCTTAGTTTTATTAGTCTTCCTATATATTGTATATATACCAGTATATATATATATATATATATATATATAACTGAAGCCAACTTAGAGATTTGATTGTCTTTGCAAGCTTTAAATAGTTGCAGGATATTGAATAAAAAATGCTTCAAGGAGCATACCGTAAGATCTTCGCTATCAAACACATTCTGTTCCAGGTAAACGTTTTTTTTTGTCATAAAATGCATAAAATGGATTTCCATAGGTAGAGAGAGAAATATATGTAAAGGATGAATCAATTGCATTGGATCATCCTGTGAATTACAGGACAGTTGACTATTAGTGAGAATGGGAAGCAGAGTTAGACATGGCAACTTTGTCTGTCTATTTTGTGTATTTTTTTTGTTCACAATATGATAACCTTGTATCATCTTGTACTGTACAGTAACTGAAATCTCAAAATTGAATTATACATATAAATAAAGTTATGCCTGAAAAACTGTAAACTTGATTTATCATCATTCAAATTTTGAACGTTGTTTTGTTTATTCATGGCATTATTGACCCATTGCGTATGCATTTCATGTACATCGGAAAAGTTACGCATGAACATATGCGAGGGTTGTTTCATAAGTCTTTTGCGACTATTTCAAATAGACTCAACACGGTTTGGTTAATAAAAAAAATTGACCGAAACAGTGGCAAAAATCAAGTAGTTCAGACTTGAATTTTCCTGGCGCCACTGTTTTGATCGTATGATTTATCGCGTGAAAAATTGCATTGAAATTGGCGGAGAGTTTCACTGAAGTGTTGCCGCGTGACGAGGTTATGTGGGTAAAAAGAAAAAAATTTTATTGACCAAACCGTGTCAGATCTATTTGAAGCAGTCGCAAAAAATTATCAAACAACCCAAGTGCTATGGATAAAGTAACACAGCTAATTAACCTAAATTAGCATCTTGAAAGTCAGTTTGTATTCCAGTCATCCTTTGCACCAACCCTCTCAGCATTCGCAGAGTGGGTTGTATATATTGAGAAATGCAATTGTGAATTTGAAGCGCGTCAGTGAATGTACTAGTCAAGCCTCTTGTTCTTCGAAAAATTGCGTCAATACTGTATACTTTCCTAATCCAGAATAAAAGAAACACTGCTGTGCGTAACTTTTCCGATGTACATGACATGCATGCGCAATGAGTCAATAATGCCATGAATAAACAAAACAACGTTCAAAATTTGAATGATGATAAATCAAGTTTACAGTTTTTCAGGCACAACTTTATTTATACGTAATTTAATTTTGAGATTTCAGTTACTGTACAGTACAAGATGATACAAGGTTATCATATTGTGAACACAAAAAAAAATACACAAAATAGACAGACAAAGTTGCCATGTCTAACTCTGCTTCCCATCCTCAGCAATATTCAACTGTCCTGTAATTCACAGGATGATCCAATGCAATTGATTCATCCTTTTACATATCTTTCTCTCTCTACCTCTGGAAATCCATTCTATGCATTTTATGACAAAAAAAACGTTTACCTGGAACAGAATGTGTTTGATAAAAGAAACACTGCTGTCCTCATTAAAATGTGACTGAAATCAAAGACCAATATGTGACGAAACTGGACCTGTTTTATGAGGCCCTTCTGGTGGAGACTCCTGTTGGGAGGATGTGATCTGCCTGGGCTCATTACTCTGGAAGATGGCGGCGTTGATGAGGACTGCATGCCAATGGACTGCTGGTGCTGCACCAATGGCGACGGGTCACGTGGACTGGAAGGCGGAGACTGTCCTGCTTGCACCACAATGCTTGGAACTGAATACAAGAAATAAAATCAATATAATAATCTAGATGATTCTTTTCTTTTGTGTGTGCCTATAAGATGTTTTGCCACAATTTTTTACCCCAGTGCTTTGAACTGAATACAGTACAATATAATGAATATTGATATAATCAATTACAACAGTGCTTGGGACTGGATACAAAAAGGAAAAAAAATGTTTACTGAAGCTGAGGTAAAATGATCCAATCAAAGGATGTCACATGAAGTATATTCAGAACTTGGCGCAAATTTTGATGACAACTTATTAGAAATGTGAATGCATCATAAATAAAAACTTCCAATTTTTTTACGTTTTTGAGAAGACGCAAATTTTTAAGCAGAATTTAAGCAAAAATTTTAATTGTAGTAGCCATTCGAGAGACCTTATTAGAATCAGAATAAGGATATAATACTGTACAGTATTATATTCATCCATAAAATGATAGTCCAACATGGAACAGCACTCATAACTCATAAGGCATTGAAAAGTTGACTTAGCAAACCTAATTCACTTCAGTTCGTCAATAAAAAAAAATTATAACCATAACCTGAATTTTTGGTAGACTTCAATGGAGAAAACAATTAACCTAATTTCCCCCCCAGGGAATCATCAGGTAAGGGACATAGTGAAAAGATTTCCTTCTTTCGTTCACAGCTTACTTTTTTTCATTTAACATGAAGTTTGATCAATTTGCATTTTCATGAGATCATTCCATGCGAATCGAAATATCCGGATCACATTTTTACACATGTTCACAATAGTGATTGCCTCAATTATATCACAGAAGGACATGCCATTTTTACTTGTACTGTAATTACATTCGCTGAACAAAGCCAAATACTGCAGAATTTACAATAAATTCCGCAAGTACTGTAGTAACTAGGTGGTGTTTACGATTAAATTTTTCATACTTTGCCCGTCTCCATGGAAACATTGATCTTGCAAAAAACATTGAAATAATTTGCAATTTTTAACTGATGTCGAGCACAGACTTGAGGGACAATTTTCCAGTACTATACAATATTGTGCAAGACCGTGCCCTTACTTGAAATAAATTTATTGCAAATCAAAGACTCCATGGAATTAAACCACTTTTTCTTGCATGGCATCATTGGCATCTGAAGTGGAATAATATTTGGCGAAATTCTTAAATTTCAAAAACAAAAATAAAATTGGCCGTCTTTTTCCTCTATATGAATGTTGGTCGGTCATACACAGAAATATGCTCGTATTTAAATTCAAGCTTGTATAAAATTATCCGTACACTCATTCAGACGGACATTCATTAAAAAAAAAGAAACTTCGACACGAATATCACTTTTTTTTACCACCATGATCAACAGCTATACCGATATACGAGTATTATCGTTAATATTGTACTGTATATCAGGGCTTTGTATGATTGGCTCAAAACTTGGAGCGCATATTTTATATAAAATCTTTCCTCTATAGTCTATAAAATGGCTTCCTACATAGAGCAGGATTGCTTTGGATCGCCTTAATCTTTAGAATAATAATTGTGAAAATTTTAGTAACATTTTTAAATTGGTAGTAAATCTCTGGTAAACCAAACCCTTGGCTAACAGACATGTTGAATAATACAAAAATAACGGATGCTCAACCGCAAAAATGTCTTGGTTAACAAACCCAAATCTTGTGAGCAAACTTATGCTACGTATATGCGGGGTATATAATTCAAGGGCAAAATTTGTGAAACTGCTCTGATATGCAATGTCTGGCTCACAACACTTTAATGATAATATGAGATTGATCCTGCGCTTCTCCGTTTCTAACTGTTTGGTGACTGTATTGTTGTTTGTGTACATTAGTATATTTGTACAATGAGACCCCCACATGCGGACACCTTGACATGCAGACAATTTGACATAGAGACACTTATTTCCCCATAAAAATTAATAAAAAAAGGCCCAACAAGGACACTGACTCAACATAGGGACGTTTTTGTGATAAATTTGCAAATAAGTTTCAGGCCAAATTACAAGAAACACATACAGTATTTCCAATCCTAAAATTGATGTAACAATTTTTATTTTCATGGAATTACGGTGAGTATTTTGTCCATAAAGCACCAATTAAAAATTATACAATGTAAGTCTAAGGGAAAATGAGACTCAACTTAGGGGCATTTTGACTTAGGGAAACTCTTGATATGCACCAATTATGTCTGCATCTTGGGGTCTCACTGTAGTATAAGTAGAGCGTTTTCCTCATTTCATTTTTGACTTGGGTGACACAAACAGATTAATTTTTCCCATTTGATTCTACCGGGAAACTAAGTTTGGTTGAGAAACTTCTTTTCAAAATAGACTAGGGGTTAATTAATAGAAGGGTAAATGGTACTAAAAGTGATATCTGACCCATCCCGTCACCCACAGGCATAATGCGTGCATCATAGAGGAAAATTGAGTCACAAAACTTGTTACGTCCATTTTTAAATTTATAAATACAGGTCAAGTTGACCATTTTTTAAGGCAATATACATTTGAACTTCTCTGAGGCATACAGTATTTGATGGAAATAAAAAAACTTGAAATACGGGATGAAACGTGTGTGTTATTCATCAAATAAAATTATTTTCTGGCATAAATTATTGAAATTGTTCATCCATCTCAAAGATCATTCACACGCAGGAAATAAAATCCATCGTGATTTGCATTAAGATAATAATTATCTGTTTCTCATTGGTTTAACGGAAAAATTATTCTAAAATTGTGCCCCGCCAGTTCGATACAGTAGAACCTTGTTACAGTGAAACTCTTTATAACGTATCATTGCTTACAACAATTTTTTTTTGTGTACCTGTCCAATAGCCCCAATGCTACAGGTATTTAAATTACGTTTCAATAATTTTTCATTAATAATAACAAAAATTTTTGTCAGCGTCTGAAACACTTCGTATTGCAACGAGATTTTATTAAAGACGGAATTTATCTACAATAACGATCTCGTCTAAAACGATTTTTTCTATAAAACGCATGTTCTGCGGGTCTTGCATCAGCTGGGTTGACTACCCATGTTTTAGGGTTCCCTACAAGGAATTGTTTTGTGTTCCCTTGAGTTTCGTTGTATAGAGAGAATACACATGACCTGACACAAAGACCATCGGAAATTCATGACTCACTGAATGGACATCATAGCCAACAAAATTCAAGTTAGGGAGGTTTAAAATGCATTGCTCTTTAGGGAATATGGCCATGCAGCATGGATTCATTGGACATTTTTACTGGATTACACAAATTCTTTCTTTTATACTGGGAGAGCTGAAGGTTTGACTAGAAGACATTCAAGTACAGTATACAGTTGAGCTTTGCTAAGTTGAACCTCTCTAAGTCAAATATCTCTCTAACTAAAAATTTTTTTCAAGTCCCTGTCTGGATTCCTTCTGAAAACAATGCATCACAAACCTCCCTAACTCAAAGTTTTTTTCTCTCAAACCCATGTGAGTCAAATTTTCTGAGGTCTTTTGGTTATTATTTCCTTGAAATATGAAAGAGAAAATAAATAAAAAAAATGATGGTACGCAGCTGTAAACTCATTAAGAAGCAGCAAGTTAAGGCCCAGAATATCCTCATATACAATTTCCCATAATTTATTTTCTTGCTTTTCCTCACGGCAGAAATGTTTGTTTCCTTCACTCAAAACCTCAAAAACTCCCCAAGTTGTTAAAAGGACAGATTGTACAAGAAAAATAAGAAAACGTCCGGTAAAATGAAAATAAAAACTTTGAAAAATGTCCAATCATTTTTCGGGAAGCCTTTCTTCCATGCGCCTCCATAATGGATACGTGACTAGCAAAAAGGATCTTCGGGAATAGAATTCAAGTTTTGAAGCAATGGATTGCTAGGTTAGCCATCCCTGCTATACCAGCCATGAAAATACAGTCAACCCCTGTCTAACGGACTTGATTTGGGCAAGGGACAAGTCTGTTAGACAAAAAGTCCTTTACACAAATTCAATTACATAACAAATTAAAAATTTCAATTTTAAACACTAATTTTAAACCAAAAGAAGTCTGTTTGGTGGATTTTGTCCATTGGGCAGGAGGAAAAACTGCTTGCAGAGCTGTTCTGTTCAGCGAAAATCCCTTACACTGGAGGTATGTTAGGCAGGGGGCCACTGTACTATCTTAGTTTGAGAATGCAAGTTTTTGACAGTGAATTTAAACCAGATATTTGCCAGACAGAAGATAAATAAATTCGTGATGCCTCAAATGCAAGAGGATTTTACGTCCAAGTATTTCGGGGTATCATTGTTATATAGTATAGTTAACTCTCATCTCAACTGAAAGGTAACCTCCCTAAGCCAACTTTTTTTTTTCAATAAATCCCTGAAGAAATTCGACTTGAAGAGGTTCAACTGTATATATGAAAATAATTGACACTCACTCTCCAGCTTGCTCCCACTGTCAATCGGGCAGGCGTTCACTTGGTCCTCCTGATCGCACACCTGCTTCACATCACATTTGATGGACTGATGATGACTTTGCTGGGGCATGTCCTGCATGAGCTCCACCTCTGTCATGACACCCACGGCACTGACTCACTACATGTACACATCATATACCGCGAATAATGTGCGCGTATAGTTAATCATCCACCACCACCACCACCACCACAGCAGACACCGCGCGAATCACGAGACACGCGAGCAATAATACGAACGTTACAATAATGAAAGAAAAATGTCGGAGAATGATTCATTATCAGACATCAGGTGTCAATAAATAAATGAATGTATCTTTAGCAAAAGAAACGCTTGCAAGTCGGTTTGTTTTCTTCCTGTTCATCATCCTCGCTGTTGGGAGATTTTCTATATAAGAATTTAAGTTATTTACTGTAGAATCAGAGAGTTTTATACAGTCATCACCGATCATTTTTACACACACATTATGTTTAGCGAAGGTCGATAACGTCAACAAATGTAATGTAGTGACTGAAAACATATGATGTTGCGATTCGAGAATGCATTTATTTACAATTAATACTTTGGGCCAGATACCATTATTTGACTCATGAAAATGCTTCCAACACGAATAATGTCTTTAAAATCTCCAACAAATTTTGGACACTCTGCGCGATATTTTCACGCGATCTTTATCGTCACATTCTCCAGCATTCAGTGCTTTATGATTCACTCGCACGGATCTCGATTTTCGCATTGTCCTGCAAAAGAAAATCAGCAATGAAAAATCATCATCATAAACTTGAAAACATGCAATTTTTTCTGTTTCAAAAGAAAGCCCATTTAAATCGACGGATCAACTTTAAGTTAAACACATATACATTCTGTAGGGCATAGGCCCAGCACAAATATATAGCGCAGTATATAGCAGAAACCTATACGTCTTGATCCGGTACGTGAATTGATTTTTCATTGACTTCAACATACTGGTATCGAATATATTTAAAAAATAATAAAACGCGACCTATATATTCTATTTTTAATTCCATTTTAAATCAGGATAAGATTTAATCCCTGATATAAGTATAGAAGGTAAAATGGGCAAATTTCAGTATCATGAGCGAATGATATAAATGCTGTTGCACATCATGTTCTCACTCCTTGGAAGACGTTGAACATACAGTACATCGCAAAGCACTTATTCGCATAGAAAAAAATAATATATCTCAATACTGATCGACAAAATCATGTATTTATGCATTCGCTTCCCAATCAATATGGCTGCATCATTTAGAATATCATTTTTCAATCCCCTAGAAACTGCTGTGCGATAAAAAATAAAATAAACCGCACCGAGGGGCTCAGATTTTCATGCTAAATACTTTTTATTTTCAAAGAAATGCTAAAATTTACGTACGCGTGGGGTTTCCCCGCAGCTGGGTTTTTTTTCACGGTCTCTCGCGGCATCTGCAGTATATACGCATTACACACAGAGGTTTGTGTTTTAATATTGTTCCTTGTCCCCCGCCAAAATTATATGCAGCATTTTGTCCAAAGCAAAAAGCGGCATAGGTTAAACTTAAACAGAAAATGCAGAGCACTTCTTCACTAGCAAGTACTGTAATACTGCATATTCACTGTATAAATATATATACAGTATATACTGTATTATATATATATATATTTTTTTTTGTATGCTGTAGATATATTGTACAGTAATATGTATACTGTGCAGTGACCATAGTTTCAGCTTGTACAGATTATAAAATAAAAGACGTAAAAATATGATGTTTTTTTTGGGTCCAGATTTCTGATTCTTCTATACTCTTTAAATGATATTCACGTACTGTAGTACAGTATATATATGGAACGAAAATAATTTTCTGCAATACTTCATCGTACAGAATCATGTCCCAGACGGCGAAACTAATCATCAGATGTGGAACCAAGATATTTTCCTTTCCAGTCGTTAAAAGGAAAAAAAAAATCGAACCTGGTTTCGCGTGAGATTATTATCAAACCAAATTTTTTTCGTATTGAATGAAGGGGGAATGTGTTGTCACGTATCTCTACACAAAATAGATCACAATTCGTTTGATATACAGTGGTTGCAGTTTTCTCGGTTAAGTAGTACATTTATTAAAGGAGCATATACTGGTATTGGGTTGATCAATAACCTTATTTATGCAAATACTGTATAAAAAACATTAGTGACGAGCTTATTTCGTCGGATAGATTTAGGTACAGTATTAGGTATATGTGGAATGTTTTTTTTACATAAGTATAAATGCCGAACGATTTCCATGCGATGAATACATTTATTATATCTGTACTGTATTTTACTTTAGTAACTTGGAAGAATAATTTGTCGCTGCTGTTTTTCGATTCGACAATAAGTATAACATCCTCAAAATTTGATGGTTTAAATTATTCAAAATATTACTTTGTTCCTATATAATAACTTCAATATGTGGCACGCTGCTGCATCATTATCGTGTATATGAACTCACATGAATGATTAGATCGTGGATTAACTTTTTTCTTTCCATCTGACCAGGAAATATTTTGGCCAAGTTATCATCAAATCGCACTTTATTTTTTTAATGAAGACTGAGCATATTTTCCAGCACCAAAACGGCGCCTAAAACGAATAGTCAAAACCATGGTACAGTACTGCGTACACAGTCTGCCATCAGTCACAGACATCACGCTTTTGTCCTATATCTTCCGTAACTATACTCACCGATTCAACCTGAGAAAGATATTAATGTTTTAGGCAGCAAACCCAGCGATGTAACCTTTCCAGGTCCGGGGAAGATCAAATTCTGCAACGCAGTGCCAACGAATTATGGTTGAATCATACCTCAGTATAGTCGACCTGCTGTTCACGTGGGTTTGTGGAATTTTGATTAAAAATGCGGATCACATTCTGACAAATGCTATCGGAATAAAAATTGAAATGGCATATACAATTGAGCTGAAGAAGCAATCGTTGAGCAGCAGAAAAAAAATTCTATTGACGTATTCTTCAAAAGGTTTTTTGTAAAAGGGAGCTTTCTCTTCTTCAATCAAAAGATGAAGCGCACATTCCGCAGATTTTTTGGTCTATTCTACAGAAAACTCAATTGAAGTGCAATTAATTTCAGGCGTTGCCGCCATTAATTACCGATCAATTCCGCCACTTCCATCAACAAACTCAAGACAATGAGAATGTGTTGGCTGTTGATGCAAAGGGCAGAATTACCTTGGAAAACCTGGAGGCAATGCTTATCAGTAGTGCTGTGTCAATTTCAAGGATCCCGAAGGTAAAGATAATGGGTGGCATTAAAAAAAACTGCAAGATGGACACGTCAATTTTTTTTAGCAAAGAGCAGAAAGCTCCCAAGGTAAATTTTTCAAAAAAATTGACAAAATTACATCAAACAGAGCTGGAATTTTATGTGTTTTTAAGAACGGTTTTAATGAGCAGTAATTGTTTTTCAGTTCAATTGTATGCCGTTTCAATTTTTTTCAACTTTTATTAGACCCCTCTTATAATGAGAATGGTTAATCCACACTTTCAGCAGGATTCCTTCTGATCAGTCGATTTATAGCATGCTTTGAGGATAATCGGGGACAAAAATTCTAGAGAACTGCACAGGGTATCATGGATAGACTTCTGGAATACTTCAATGCTGCTGAGCTTATGTCTCACAATTCTGGGACACGAATAACCCATCACTAAAAACATTATCTTTGCAAATAAAATCTGAACAAAAATTGGCTCAAGACATCATTGAAAATTTAACTTGAATGCTTTCTTGAATTTCCCAACTTTTTTTTTAAACCAAATTCAGCGAGAGAAGGTTCGAGTCTTACACGTACTAAGTACTGAATTGCACAGCATAAACAAACGTCCTTTTTAGGAATATTGATGAAAATGATATTGTTGTCGAGATTCCACCAGTACACCTTTAATCCTTCTCACAGAACGAAGCCTTTCTGATCCTGATGGATCAACTTCTCAACGTGAATTTCATATTCCTTGAGAAGCCAAGATAATATCCAGGAAGCATCTTCACGATGAAAACTCCATTTCATCAATCTGCACACCAAGGGAGCTGTCGCGAGGGAATCGTTAATGAAGTAAAATAAACCAAACAGGAAATCAATGCCGGGTTTTTCTTCACATGCAAGTGTTCCGCATTCAAAAAATGTCAAAACAATTCCATTTCACAAAATACAACTGAAATCATTCCCATTGCAGGAGACTGCAGTGTGCTACGTATAATAAGGCCACAAGGGAATCAAATAATTTCACAAATCACCATGCAAAGAAAAGAAAAAAACAAGTTGTACATAGGCAAAAATTGCAATTGACATAAAAGGATACAAATTTTGATTCCACCACAAGACAGGAATAAATCCTTGGAACACTCTTCAGAGTGTTCCAAGGATCTTCTTCAACAATCCAATGCCAATTTATTTTTCTAAAATATTCTCTGGAGAGAATTTTGTTGAAGAAATTGTTCATGTGAGAATAGACCTGCAAACCTCATCCGCAAAGAACTGTTCTCGATACTGAAGCCTGAGTCTTAATAATGCACACCCATGAAAATTAGAATACAGTATTGTGCAAATATAATGAACTTTCTGTCGCCCATAAGCTCACAATGCTCTTCATTCAGTGCTATTGCTCCAGGATGACTCAAGTTTTCTGCTGATTCATTACATTTTTCAAGATAGGTTTGGGGAAAACTGTTGAAACATAACAGCATGAGATGAAAACCAATCATTCAAAAAAAAATAACCCCAAAGATAATGAGCCAATAGAGAGATACTGTTGGTAGGATATGTGTACCCAGCTGAAAGAGACATGATGGAATGGAGGGACGTGAGGATTTGGGATATTTCTCAGTTCAAGAACATGGCATCAGCTCAAGGTGAATATCTCCACAAATTCTGGAATTATTTGCCGTGTTGCAAGAAGAAAAAAACCTATGATTATTGGTTCTGACTTTGACTGTAGCATTACAGTGAAGGAATCTTACGCTCATATCAATGTTTGCTAGAATCCCTTTAACTGATGTTGCAAAGAATGGGATAGACAAAAACATCAGTACTCTAATGTTTGCTAGAATCCCTTTAACTGATGTTGCAAAAAATGGGATGCATAACAGGAATGGTCAGCATTGTCTCTTCAGCTAGAAAAATTTTTGTTTTGTTGTGCTAGACCTTATCCATGAGTTTCACAGAAGCATCATTCATTGCTGCTCAATAGTTACAACTGGTACTGTTGGTTGGGGAAAATGTGTTATTGATCTGCGTCACTGCATTGACCTTCACTACAAAGAGGAGCATTTTGTTTCCCATTTAATGACAGGAAATAAGCCTCCATCCTTGTTTGCAAATGACATGCGGATGAAGGCACCAGGAGTAGGGGTAGAATAGATAGCTAGAGCCATGTTGTTTGTTCAATGCTGGAGTGGTGGGTGAGTCACTACTGTTCTGCGGAAGGAATTTCCTTCGCAGCTCATAAATGGCTGTGAATCATCCAGTGCTGCTGGAAAGTACAGTATCTTCCTTTTGGATATTGGTTGAAATCAGAGTTCGCTGCGTAAAAAAAGCATACATGTCATTAGAGTGAATTTTTATGTGGGGTATGCGTGAAGGACTTCAATCTTCCCAGTCCTTGGGGTTTTGAGCTTCTGAAAGCTATTCATGCATAGAACGTTAACAATACAAATTACTAATAAAAACCTTTGATCCAATGTATTTTAGCCACAAAAACACTAATTCCATGTAGAGCTCTAAAATTGCAATTTGTAGTCAAATGGAAAATTTTAAAGGAATGAATAATTCCAAAGATGACTGTGCTTGCGCTTGAGATTTCAGTTTACAATCCTACCAATGCACGTTAGTTCGTGTGATGCATCCGTAATTGGGTGATGTTCATTCGATTGGAAATGTTGAGGTCAACTAATATTCCGTAATTTGTCCTTGAATGTTGATAACCTTGGACTGTGCACTGCATGGTGCGTTTGCTGAAAAACATGCTCTGAACATCAATGAAAGTACAGTATCTTACAGTGACCCTTTCGATTGACGCATAACGAATGTTTTGCTTTTTCCGTTTTTCAGCTCGGAAATTTCAGAAAGCCAGTTTGAGGACACCAATGAAACCTCTTTGCATATTCAAAGAAAGTCATCTTTGAAGAGGCATTCGACACAAGAGGTACTTTATTTTAAATTTTTGATAATATGGTAATGCAGTTAACCCTCACCATCTGTGCAGCCTTATTTTGGCAGTTCAGCAAGGGGCATGCACCTTTCCCCAAAAACTGGGGGAAGAAAAATAAGAAGGGAAGGTTTTTCTCTCAGCAGAACGGGGGAAAACCGGGAAGAACTACGGGTGGGAGCTTGTTTTGGGGGTACAGAAACCATGGCAGCCTATGAGGTTTTGTCATGCCTTCAAATTAGGCCAATTTGTTTGTGACAAAATCTTGGTGGGAACTGAGGATAGTGGTTTATCATGGGGTAGTTTAACAGGGTTTGACTGTATTCCACTCTCAGCGAAGAAAACATTTATTTTGAAGTGTGCATGAAGTGCTTGTGCTAATCTTTTCAGAAGTGGTTGATTTACATGAAGGTATTTTTCGTTCAGTTCCATTCACACTTTCCAGGTTAGTAACTGTGTTCCAAGGATTTATTCCTGGCTTGCGGTGTAGACAAGGTATCCATCCTTCCAAGTCAATTGCGATTTTGCCAATAAGTAACAAAACTTTTTCAGGCATCTTCAGCAAATATGCTAGAAGCTATAAAAAATTATTTCCTGACACGGACAAAAAAAGTAACACATAGAAAATAATAATTTCCGTCAATGCTCACTCTCAATGCAGCGTGAAGCAAAACACGCAGAGAGGGTGTTTTTGCATCGTCGATATCGTCGTCGAGAGCATTGTCCAAACTTAGACGTATCTTCTTGGCAGACTTGCGTCCTTTTGCTCCGTTGTGATGAGTCTTGCTTGGAGGCATAATCTTTGGTTTCTGTAGTTTTAGTGTCCTAGAACACAAAAGGTTGACGAGAACTGAAGAACAGAAAGTAAGAAATAACTGCGTTCGACTCACTTCAATATCAGAAACATCACTCTCATCAAACTCGTCCGCAGCTACAAAAACCCGCTCTCCAACTCCTTCCGCTTCTTCTTCTTCTTCCTCGTCCGTTGCTTCTGCTTCCGACTCACTTTCTCTCTCCTCCTCGTCGGTCACGTATTCCACGTCTTCTTCCACAGCTTCGACTTCAAGGGCTTTGTCAAACGCAGCTTGTGGGAAGTTGTAAATGCCTCCGTACTTCAAAAAAAGGTAAAAGCTGACAAAACACCCAGCTCATAACATTTTTCTCGATCATACCACTCCTTTGCGCAATCTCTCGAGTAGTTCTTTCTCAATTGCGTTGTCCAATTTGGCTGCGATCAGCGCTTTTTCCTCACGTCGTCGCTCGCGCCTTTCAATCTTCCTTTGTAGTGGAACAATCTTCTTCCTATGATTAACGAGACAAACATAATTCTTCGGGTGCTCACATAAAATCGCACAGACAGTTTCACAAAAAACGCATGAATGAATTTTCACCTTTCCCGCCTTTGAAATTGAAACCACAGAAATAAAAAGATTTAGTACTCACTGTCGCGTAAGTTTCAACTTCCGAACCCGTTGGAGGTATTTCGAGATAGTTCGAAATCTCTGCCGACACTTACTGAGTATGAAACCCGGCCAAAATACCAGATTTTCATTTATCTGTGTGAGCGCTTTATCGAAATTTCGAGAAAGTCGAACCTTTTCCCATTGGCGAGCTGGGTAATGAGTTCTGCAAAATAATACAGCATTTAGTTTCTTCAGAGCATGCCGCTTTCGTTTTAATCGCAGGAAAACGAACCTCTCCGCAGTTTTCATGTAGAGATAGACCATGCCCTCCTCTTCTCTTACTGTCGCATACTGACTATTGGCCAAGGGACAACTTTTTCTTGAGCAAAGCCCGGTGAGGTTCCACTCATTGCGACACAATTTCGTGGTCGTCGTGCTGTGAAAAAAATC
>CAJPEX010000507.1:30119-98104 GCA_905338405.1 Notodromas monacha
GGAATTTTCCGGTGATACTCAGACACGAGAAATTACCCCTCCTGGTGGGCTCTCGGCATCCACGTGGGGAAAATAACACATCAGTCCTTGTAGAGTATCATCTGATGCCAGACTTCACGGGCAATGGTGCTACAATCGCGTAAGGGTCCTCACGAAGACACATTGCGGCATGATTCAACTGCACTGCAGCGTCAGAATGATGAGATGCAGCTTCGCGCTCCAATGCCATCACGAGCCCCGAAAGCAAGCTATCAAAGCCGTAACCTAGCGCATTCTTCCTAATACGATTCAGTTCTCTAAAAAATACCGAAGTCTTCTCTGGCAGTTTCCGCGCTGTGCGGATAATTTTCATTAGATCCGATTCCAAACTAACGTCATCCGTCCACACATGATAACCGGCATTCTGAAAATGGAAACAAGATGGTAAAGCAATAAGTTCATCTACTTGGCAAAATCATTACGCGCTGCAACTGTTTGAAACATTTTCAAAACGGTTTCCCATCGCTCTGTTTCTGTAAACTTGAAATTCATTCAACTTTTTGATCTTGATCCAAAAAAAAAATGCAATGCGTAACAACAAGAAATTCCTAGGATATTCTCACTTTTCCAATCATGAACAAAACAGCCAGGCAGCGAGCTAGGAAATTTCTAGATCGAAATTTTCTTTCACGTTTAAAAAAATTGCCCGTAACCCATTGTTTACTACAATTAATCTCAGACTAAATGGTTTTAACTTTACAGCGGAAGATTCACTATCGATCGTCTTCTCGGGCAGGATTTTTCTGTTAAAAGACCATGGAATTACACACACATTCATCAACACGAAATTTGCCATTAATTTTTCGAATCTTTATACACAGTAGCCTGAATCGACCCCAATATTGTAGTGCCAATACATATACTGTATCAGAAACTGAACACTGAAATGTCATATACTGTATTTCAGTAACTCAGCGCCTCTACAATGCTGGCTGTATTCCGCCACTTCTCTCTTCACCATTCTTGAATGACTTGAAGAATGGCCAATAAATTTTAATAAGGTGCTCCACCTGTGAGTGTGAGTACTGTAAACGAAACTGTATAGTCTAGGGGGAATGGCGGCATACGGTACTAGTTTACTTTATTTCTTGCCGAGGCCTTCGATTTTTTAATCTTATAAAACACCTACATAGATTAACAAAATCTTACTCAACCCTGAACTAAAATGACCTGAATGAAAAAAACCTAACCTGACCTTCAGGTCTTTCTGAAATAACCTGAATTAAAGTAAAACTGAGTATAACATGATTACCAAGTAGCTCAACCTAATTCGACACATAATACAGTAATGGTTGAATAATTTATTCCCCTCTCGGATACTGTATTAGACTGGAAAAAACCAGCATCACAGAATTTCATACATATCATATGTTACGGTATTTTGTCTTGGCAGTCTTCCAGGCATTTAACACCAACAAAAGGGTATTCCTGAAGTCACCCACTGGAAGCCATTACAGTACTGTATACAGAAGTGGCTCAGACAGGGAGTGGCGCTCACAATCATGGCGTGGACAATGAAGCATTGAACAGTGTGGCTCAATGAGAGAGAGTGGCGTTCACAGTGGTGGCGTGGACGAAGAAGCTTTGAGAAGAGTGGCTCAGGGATAAAGTGAAGTACGGTAGGGTGTCAACATGGGCATTTAATGTGAAGAGTCGGAATATTTCGTAGTGAGTGGGAATCGCCGGATAATTGAGACGTGAAATATTTGCAATGCCGACGTTGATAGCTGTGCAGGCATCGGTTTCACTCACAGAACCGTTCACCAGCGGTGGAAATGCTGATGAAGAGGAGCGCTCTGTCAAGCGAGCCGGTCACTCACGGGTGGACTTCGTGAAAGCAGCTGTTAGAGGCATATTGAATCATTTTGGATCTTCGCTGAAGCTGGATTCAGTGGCGTTGGTGCGTAGCTGATGTGCCGCTCCATTCTACTTTCCTCTATTGTTGCCTATTGATCATTGCTAGATTGCGTACGCATCGAGCTATGAAGTGTTGGTGCCGTTTACCCGAGACATCTCGGCCATTGAAGCAGGCTTGGCGAAAATCACTTGGAAGGAAGGCAACAATCTCGAAGCCGTGCTTCATGGTGCATACATGCTCATGAAACAAGTGGATAATATGAACGCGTCCTCGTGCAGAGCGGTTTTCATCACCGACGGACATTTGGGGCCAATATCGCACGCACTCCGCCGACAACTCATTACGGATGGCGGGGAAGACCGGTGCAAGCTCAGAGAACCTTCTTCTATGAAATCGGAGATAATCGGACAGCTGTCAATGATGGGATTGCACGGGAGAACGCATTCTGCTTCATCTCCGCGAGCTCAAGATTTTCCTTTGGCCTTCCCTTTCCCGTTCGAGTTGCATTTCATCACACTTTGCGAGGGAAATGATCGATCTTGCTTGGTGGGGCGAGCAGTTATTGATAAAATCTTGGACTGGAATCTGAAGTCAGGATCTCGTTTTTCAGTTCAGCCAAGTTCCGGCTTTCAGGTATGTATCGTAGTTCATTTTCAGCTATTGCCATTTCTTCGCTAAAAAGCTTCTGATTTCCATTTTTAACTCGTCCTCATCTGAAGGGAATGCGAGCTGCTGTCGAAAAACTCTGTTCAGGTGCCATTCCCATATACAAAGCTGACCTTCGATGCGGAACTTTGAGTGAGCGTGTTACTCTCTTTCCCATGCCGGACAAAGTGAGTTTTTTTGCTTGACTAACGTAAGTTCAATATTTAATTGAATGAATTACTTTTAGGAAATGTCGAGGAATTTGGCGATTATCGGTTTTCTCAATTTAACGGATATTGGTAGTCCAGCACTGTCCAACCGTTTTGTGATGTATCCTTTGCCACCTGAGAAAGATGCTGTGTTGCGAACAAAAGGACGCAAGTCTGCCAAGAAGATACGTCTAAGTTTGGACGATGCTCTCGACGACGATATCGACGATGCAAAAACACCCTCTCTGTGTGTTTTGCTTCACGCTGCATTGAGAGTGAGTATTGCCGGAAGGTATTATTCTCCATGTAGTATTTTATTGCCTGCGTCAGGAAATTATTTTTTATAGCTTCTAGCGTTTTTGCTGAAGATGCCGGAAGAAGTTTTCATTTCATGTTTCATTTCAGGTTGCGAATGTAACAGCTATTGTTCGCTTCGATAGTTATAAATTTGGGATGCTTTTTCCATCACCAACTGACGCTCGACGGCGGAAACTCCTTCTTTCTGTTTTTCTTGCGGGTCCGAAGCCGGTTCCTTGGATAGCGAACTTCAACCACCTTGCTCCTTCGCCTGAGGCTAGTTAACGTTTTTGATTTAATCGAGATTGCTTTGACATTTTTCGGAAATTTGTATCGAGTGTGTTGTTTGATCAGGTGAAAGAATTTGGAGGGCCGAAAGATAGTCCAATGTCCCCCGATGCAAGAGATGCGGGCGAACTTCAAGAAGATGGAGGAAGTCTTATGGATATTGATGATGATGACGACGAGGACGATGCTATTTTGGAGGACGACGATGAAACATGTGATCTCTTGTTACCGTCCTCAAATGTAAAAACCCGACCTAGTTATGCGGCGGTGAGTTTGGCATCCTTCGTCGATAATCCCGTATCACTTTGATGACCGCCTGAGTAATCACTCAAATTTTTTTTAGAGGTTTTCACGTGTTATCGATCTTGCCGATAAATCATTCGTAAAACTATATAAAATTTTCGCGTAGTTATGCTAACCCAGCTTAGACCCGCAATCCGTAAAATAATATTATTGAAAACAAGTTTTCAACAACCTAGATGTGCTTTAGTTTTTGAACCCAGCACCAAGATTGTCCCCAATTACACTTCACATCTTCAAATTGTAATTTTGTCTATTTGCGTTCAGGATTTGCCTTTAGCAAGTTTTGAAAATCTCTCCAAGAAGCTTCTTGTTTTCTTTGGACACTGCATAAGATACAGTATATGTATTGGCACTACAATATTGGTGTCGATTCAGGCTACTGTGTATAAAGATTCGAAAAATTAATGGCAAATTTCGTGTTGATGAATGTGTGTGTGTAATTCCATGGTCTTTTAACAGAAAAATCCTGCCCGAAAAGACGATCGATAGTGAATCTTCCGCTGTAAAGTTAAAACCATTTAGTCTGAGATTAATTGTTGTAAACAATGGGTTACGGGCAATTTTTTTAAACGTGAAAGAAAATTTCGATCTAGAAATTTCCTAGCTCGCTGCCTGGCTGTTTTGTTCATGATTGGAAAAGTGAGAATATCCTAGGAATTTCTTGTTGTTACGCATTGCATTTTTTTTTTGGATCAAGATCAAAAAGTTGAATGAATTTCAAGTTTACAGAAACAGAGCGATGGGAAACCGTTTTGAAAATGTTTCAAACAGTTGCAGCGCGTAATGATTTTGCCAAGTAGATGAACTTATTGCTTTACCATCTTGTTTCCATTTTCAGAATGCCGGTTATCATGTGTGGACGGATGACGTTAGTTTGGAATCGGATCTAATGAAAATTATCCGCACAGCGCGGAAACTGCCAGAGAAGACTTCGGTATTTTTTAGAGAACTGAATCGTATTAGGAAGAATGCGCTAGGTTACGGCTTTGATAGCTTGCTTTCGGGGCTCGTGATGGCATTGGAGCGCGAAGCTGCATCTCATCATTCTGACGCTGCAGTGCAGTTGAATCATGCCGCAATGTGTCTTCGTGAGGACCCTTACGCGATTGTAGCACCATTGCCCGTGAAGTCTGGCATCAGATGATACTCTACAAGGACTGATGTGTTATTTTCCCCACGTGGATGCCGAGAGCCCACCAGGAGGGGTAATTTCTCGTGTCTGAGTATCACCGGAAAATTCCGCAGCTGTGGTGTTTTTATATTTGTGTTCATGATTTTTGGACGGATATTTGTGCAAAATTATAATACGAGCCTTCAGAAGCTTCGTAGGGCGTCTCAATCGTGTAATTCCATCTTCTATTTGTGTTAACTTTCTGGAGAAGGCCTCAGGAAATGTATCTCGTTGTGGTACCTTGAAACTCGGGTATATTTTGGGACAGGAAGCTTATAGGGTTGCAATAGTATGTTCGGAAATCAGTTCCAATGGTTGCCAAACCCATCATCAATTTTAAGGGGTTTTTGGTCCGGATAGATATGATATGTAGAGTGTAGTTCGGCAAATTCTACTCTCTCCCCAGCAGAAATTTTTGGAGTTTCTGGATTAACTTCTGTTTTCGTTTTGGACTACCAGGTGCATCACTGCCAAGTAGTTCTGAGCGAGCATTTTCCTGAGTCCATCTAACAAAATTGTCTAAGGAAACTGCTCATCGCTTTTTTTTCATGTATTTCTGCCGCAGAACTGGTATTTTTATATTTTTCCGGGCTTCAGTATGGAGGGAGATGACGTGAGTGCTTGATTTTGAATGGAGGTTTTTCTTCAGTTGACGTGAATTTTTCTTACAGGTCATATGGGGCATCATCAATCACAGTTTCTGTTCCTTCAAAATAAGGTAAACTCTTCGCAATGCGTTATATTTTACTTCGGGATGGGACGCAGATTCTTTTTTTTTTTTCGAGTAGTTCTTAAAATCAGGCGTGTGAATCCGCCGGCAAAGTCAAGGTGTACCGCGTTTACAAAGAAAGCTCTGATTTTAAGCGTGATTCTCTCGAAGTGTCGTTTATCGTGACGAGGCAGTTCAACACCGTGAATGTCATTACTGTCGCTTTTCAAAAAATTTGAATAAATTGTGTCTGATGAATGCGTGGCCCTATAGATTACATCATGTTATTCAATTAAAAAGCTGGAGTAAACGTCAATTAACTTGGAATCTTGAATGTTTTCATCATTATCGGATACTTTCATAATCGTTTCCGTTAGTATCCTCAAAATAAAAATAAACTCGTTTCATTACCTCTTCTGCTATATGAACCGAAGGTATTATTAAGAAGGTAGAATAATGTACAATACTGTACTTCCAGACCGTGGGTGTTTCACTGAATTCATGTGTAGTTTTTTTATTGTGACAGATTAATCGTGCCGATTTTTTTCACAGCACGACGACCACGAAATTGTGTCGCAATGAGTGGAACCTCACCGGGCTTTGCTCAAGAAAAAGTTGTCCCTTGGCCAATAGTCAGTATGCGACAGTAAGAGAAGAGGAGGGCATGGTCTATCTCTACATGAAAACTGCGGAGAGGTTCGTTTTCCTGCGATTAAAACGAAAGCGGCATGCTCTGAAGAAACTAAATGCTGTATTATTTTGCAGAACTCATTACCCAGCTCGCCAATGGGAAAAGGTTCGACTTTCTCGAAATTTCGATAAAGCGCTCACACAGATAAATGAAAATCTGGTATTTTGGCCGGGTTTCATACTCAGTAAGTGTCGGCAGAGATTTCGAACTATCTCGAAATACCTCCAACGGGTTCGGAAGTTGAAACTTACGCGACAGTGAGTACTAAATCTTTTTATTTCTGTGGTTTCAATTTCAAAGGCGGGAAAGGTGAAAATTCATTCATGCGTTTTTTGTGAAACTGTCTGTGCGATTTTATGTGAGCACCCGAAGAATTATGTTCGTCTCGTTAATCATAGGAAGAAGATTGTTCCACTACAAAGGAAGATTGAAAGGCGCGAGCGACGACGTGAGGAAAAAGCGCTGATCGCAGCCAAATTGGACAACGCAATTGAGAAAGAACTACTCGAGAGATTGCGCAAAGGAGTGGTATGATCGAGAAAAATGTTATGAGCTGGGTGTTTTGTCAGCTTTTACCTTTTTTTGAAGTACGGAGGCATTTACAACTTCCCACAAGCTGCGTTTGACAAAGCCCTTGAAGTCGAAGCTGTGGAAGAAGACGTGGAATACGTGACCGACGAGGAGGAGAGAGAAAGTGAGTCGGAAGCAGAAGCAACGGACGAGGAAGAAGAGGAGGAAGAAGAAGAAGAAGCGGAAGGAGTTGGAGAGCGGGTTTTTGTAGCTGCGGACGAGTTTGATGAGAGTGATGTTTCTGATATTGAAGTGAGTCGAACGCAGTTATTTCTTACTTTCTGTTCTTCAGTTCTCGTCAACCTTTTGTGTTCTAGGACACTAAAACTACAGAAACCAAAGATAAGTGAGTCGAACGCAGTTATTTCTTACTTTCTGTTCTTCAGTTCTCGTCAACCTTTTGTGTTCTAGGACACTAAAGCTACAGAAACCAAAGATGATGCCTCCAAGCAAGACTCATCACAACGGAAGAAGTCCCTAGTTCTGCGCCGACCGCGTCCACGCGTTGAAATTGAATATGAGACGGAAGCTGCCCCAAAACGAAAAAGCTCCATGATTTGAATTCGGAAATTTGTTGACGGTTGACTTGCAATAAAGTCCGCGTCAAATGGCTGATGTATCTACGTCTCTCTTCATGCAATCTACCTCTCTCTCCATATGTGCCTTTTGAGCGAGACTGGTTCTTATGTATTACTTCACAGAGAGATATGGTGTAGAACGATTTCGAACCATGACAGAACCATTTGCAGACTTGGAGGATGGCTTCGGATACCTCTCCCTGGCAAAATCCTGCCAAGCGATGAGAATCCCGGATAAAGATAAGGTGCTGTATGTGAAAAAATTCCCGGCAATGTCCGAAAAAAGACAATTTTTATTCTGCAGACAGGGAAATGCCGAACCGTGGCTGATTTTGAGAAGCTGGACAAACTCGGGGAAGGAACATATGGCGTTGTTTGTAAGTTTATCAATTGTGCTTTTGCGGATGCTGAAAGGCAAAAGGTCCCTCCGATGAAAAAAATGTGTATCTTGACTCGCAGAAGGGCTTACTTCGAAGGTATATTCGGCATCTAGGCGTTGAAGATTGAAAGGTTTCGAAATATTCTAAATTCAGTCATTTTTACTCTCGGGTTCTCCTAGCTGCACTCGCTGCAAAACTAACGTAATTGCCGGGGTCTCGTTTTGGTGAATTAGAACTTCAGATTTGAATTTTTATTAAAATTTTGACAACTTGGTCGTTGTGCGTTTTACGGAGAGGAGAGGAATTCAACAGGTACCTGGAAATTGTGCTTCCGTCTCTTTTCTTTTAGGCTGGCCCTATTTTGGTGACACATTCTACTGATCTGCCTCTTGAGCACAATTTTTTCATCTTCACTCTCCAACAATAATGTATGAATTGTAAAAATAAATTCACATTTTCTGTTTCTTTTTTTTTCCTTTTTTCGCAAGATAAAGCAAGAGATCGGTCAACCAACGAGATCGTGGCAATGAAGAGGATCAAAATCAGCAAACCTTCCGATGGGCTTCCGGTGCACGCGCTGCGCGAAATTGCGCTATTGTTGAAATACAGTCAACACACGAACATCGTGAATGTACGGGAGGTCGTCATCAACAGCAAATGCTTGCACATGTATGAAGTTTTTCCATGTGTTTTTGATATTTTCTCGTCAGCAAGTGTATTAAACGTGTCTTCGTAGATTTTTCATGGTCATGGAGTATTGCGACGACGATCTCTGTAACATAGTGGGTGAACTAAGGCGTCCCTTGCCCGAGAAACAGGTGAAGTTCGTGCTGCAGCAATTGTTGAGCGGTTTGGCGTATTTGCATCGGCACTTCATCGTTCATCGGGACGTGAAGCTTTCGAATCTGCTTATGTCAGGCGCGGGCGTCATCAAGCTTGGTGAGCACATATCGCGCCTGTGCACCTAAAAAGAAATTTTGAAATGTTCAGACCTTGTTAGTTTTCATTCGGGTATTTTGTGAGACGCGTCAATAATCGTGTTGTTAGAATGCGCTCGAAACTGCTCCTAAATTAAATTCCCTGGAAGGGTACGTTTCTGAGCAACTTGCGTGAACTAATTTTTATTTCACTTATTATGGAATTATGCATTTTTCGGAAGACACAACTTACATTCGTTCGTTTGAAACTCCCTCTAGTTTCAGATTTTAAAAAAAAAATTTTGCTCGAACTTCATATATTTGTGCAAGGAAATTCCTGAATTTACCTATGTACTAGCTGGGTTGCCCAACAACACCTGGGAATTGGACAAAGTTTAGATGTTGCAGACATTTGAAGAAAATAATGCATAGGGCTGGTTACTTGTATTAGATTATTTTTGCTTTGCCCCCCATGTAACATATTCCAGGTGGTTATAAGCCTCACCACATGACCATTCACAAAAACTGCATGGAGACTACGTAGAATGTTACGATTTTGCAAGGATAGCAGTTATAATCAAAAAGATGTATCCCACCCTCCTAAAAATGGTCTCACCCCAGACTTCATGCCCTGAGAGCCAATCTATCATCTCCAAAGTGAAGGTTCACCTAGAAATTGGTTACTCCACTGGTGCTCAATTTTTGATATACTTGAGGCCCAACATCTGGTGGATGGGTAAGGCAAGCCTTCGTATTCCCTATCGCCTTACCCCAGAATTGATGATAATTTAATCATTATTTTAATGAACTTGTATGACTAACCAATTTCCTTTCTTCACACATGAAGTGATGCTTTAACTAAAGTACTACATCTTGCCCCAAGATTCTTGCATTACATTGAGCTGAGTATGCCCAGCCATAAATGATGAATTAAAGTTGAAATATTTTTTAAAGCTATGTGATTGAACATGTTCAAGCTGGGGGTGCCCAGCCACACCTGGGCATCATGGGATGAATGACCATGATTACAATGGGTTGAATGTTTAGGGTCCTCTATTGATATTCTACTTGTGCTGTAGCTGAGATTTAAAATATTTTTACAATATAAGCTGATGGGGTTTTGTCTCATGTTATGACCAAAGCCAGTGGTTCTCAGCAACACCCACTAATGATTAATTTGATCCAAATTCCCATTTTTTGCCATGGAAACAGAATACTAATAACTGTAAAAACGAAATGTCAAATATTCTCTCCGCAGTGGAGCATCATGTGCCCAATTTTACAAGGGAGGGCTGGCGAAAATTATAAAAAAGGGCGTGAATATTCCCTCCCAAGTAACTTTATTATAGTACAGTAGAAGCAGATGGAAATTACTGTAAATTGTTTACGAATTTTGAATACTCATAATTTAAGCATCAGGTTAATATTGTATTAGGTTTGGTCAGGGTGATCTACCTGACCTAACAGCAAAATGTTGAAGAACATGAATGCGAAAAAAATTGTTCGAAAGGGATCTTGCTAGGATCCTGTTGTGAAAACTGCCGAAACTAAGCGCTTGCTGATATTTTTAACGACTATTTTACAGTGTACGATCAGACATTTCCTGCCTTCCCAGATTTTGGTTACTTTCTTCTCATTATTAAACTTGAAGATATATACTCGCACGTAAAACCTTCCTTGAAAATCGAATCTCACTGATCAGGGTTTCTTGGTTTTTAGCTGATTTTGGTCTCGCAAGGAAGTATTGCATGCCTGCTGAAGCAGAACTGACGCCCGGAGTCGTAACACGTTATTACCGCGCCCCGGAAATACTCTTCGGTGCGAAGACGCAGACGACGGCGGTGGATATGTGGGCAACTGCGTGCGTGTTCGGCGAATTGCTGCTGAATGGACCGATCTTGCCGGGGAAGTCCGACGCCCATCAAGTGGAGCTCATCATCGAGTTGTTGGGCACTCCGAGCGAGGTGAGTTATTGGTCATGCCTTACTTCTTATATTTGCGTGCCACGGGTAGTTCCATCATGGTACAGTATTTATTTTTATTGCAGTGATTTTCTTCTCAATTAGGATTTACTCTGCTAATTTTTACCAACTAAGACTAGTCTCAACTAGGTTGAAAAATTAAAAGTGGGTCCAGGAGTGGCGCAAAAGGTTTTCTTTATATTTTATACAAATCTACTCACAAACATGAAGCATATTACATGTACATACCACAATATGATACTGAGATGTATAAGATGTACAACAAAAGGACTGGACTTCCGAAATGGAAGCTAAAACAGACAATAATAAAAATATCAACATTGTTCGCGGGTATGCCACTGTACTCTTAGAGATTTTCAGGTGTTACAGGGACGCTGTCTGTGTCATCCACTTGACTAAATCAAATCTACACCTATAGTTGGATGAGGATAATTTATGTTCATTGAAATGTCACAGCATTTTCCGCATTATGTTCATTCTTCAGTAATGCTTCAATCTTCTTGTGAAATTACTTACATTTCGTGCAGTTTTGAGGTAGGTTTGTAAAATTTACCCCTTTTGCAGACGAGAATTATGAATAACATATTGACGTTTTCGGATTAAAACCCCATTTTCACAGAGCCTCAAGCGTCACAAAAACTAATTCTTTAAGGAAGCAGTGAAACATATAATACCGTAAATGAAGGTTTATCCGGATTTTTTGATTCAATTTTCGGTCGAGTAGGCCATCACTTTGTCAAAATAATTTTTCAATCGTCTTGTTGAATGGGAAGGTCAATGTTCAAATACAGTACTGTAATAATAAATAAATAAGCCTTGAATTTCCATAACTATCAAGGCACCCGTTACTTTTTTTCATTCTTTCGTGATTTCTAGGCGATTTGGCCAGGCATGTCGAACTTGCCAGCCATGACGAATTTCAAGCTTGCATCCCAGCCGTACAACAACTTGAAGTCCGTTTTGCCGCGACTCAGTGATTCTGGACTGCGCCTGCTCAACCTGCTGTTCATGTATGACCCCGTTAAAAGGTACGAAAGTGTTGGTTTATCCAGATTTTTCATGTACAGTATTCTTAAAAAACTACCTCATTTCATGTTATTCAGGGGAACTGCTGAGGATGCATTAGCCAGCGGTTACTTCACTGAAAACCCGCCGCGTGAGTCTTCCTTGTGATGATGATCCATTTATATTGCGTCTAAGTGCGTGTTCCCACAGCGTGTTCGCCAATGGAAATGCGCGACTATTGCGCGAAGAACTGTGTTGGAAGACCATTTAGCGCTGCAGCTGCTGTACGAAATGTATCAGCGGATGGCGTTGCAATGATCAACACGGTGGTACGTTGTCTTAGGTCATGGGATTGCATTTTCTGTGGTTTGTGAACGGTGGTTGTTTTTTTTTTTTTGCAGAAATCCAATTTCCGCTAGAACCATTGACAGGGAATCGCCTGTCGGTCTGCTCTGTCTCCAGTTTTCATGCATGGACAGATGTAAACAAATTTCCCGAAGTTGTGACTTTGGGGAAGGGGGTGCCTTGTAATGTATCGCACTTGGCCAATTTAAAAAGGAGTTTGGTGTAAACGTTTGATGTTCCAAAGTTATGGATGATTTCGTATTTTGTCGTTGAGTAAATGCAAAGGAAAAAATAGTGCCGATCTGTTGGACGGCGTCCACGTGTTTCATACACGAGGGGATGTGCCAACAGTTCAGGGTCTCTGTTTTTCCGTTCTGTTCGTTGCAATTTTGTATCTATATTTTTTGTGTTCATTATTCGAGAGTTCAAGAAGACATGCTTTCGGGGCAGTTCAAGTGGATAACGTAGAAGATTAATTTAAGAGTTGAATCAATGCATTGCTGCAGCTTCACAGCAAGAAAGCTGAATAGAAATAAAATCGAACTTTACTAACTACGAAATGTCGTAAGATCTGTAAGCCGTCCACGCAATTGCAGACGGCATTTATCCCTAAAAATAAACTACGGTTATTTTGGAGTAGTTTCATGTTTCCCTTTCTTCATTCGTTCGATCCGAAATATTCTCCTCAAAGCGCAGTAAACCTTAATTCAGCAATTTGATATGAATAGATATTTCTACATGGAAATGACTCACTTCTACAGAATTCCATTAAAAGGGAACATTTTCATTGCTGATCGCGCAAGATGTTTTAAAGCGGTTCATTATTATGGGGACTTAGTGCGTGAATACTTCATGCATATATGTGTTGTATTTTTCAGGGTTACTTGTACATCTTACGTGTTTGGAAGAACTTTTCAGTGAATTGATCAATCAATCAAGCCAAAGCCTCGGATATTGTGACATGGTCCTAGAAGCAAAAGGATAATGATAATTATCCGTGTGTGCACTTCCAAGATAATGATAATGGCAAGTTCTTGGGTCCATGCTTACAATAAATGGGTGCAAAGAAGAAAAATCTTGAGAGTTCGTAAAATTCAAATTCTTACGATTCATGGGAAATATGCTTCGTTCCAATTCGAAGATTCAACATCAGCTGACGGGAATGCGGCAAAATGTATAGAACCAACAGTACATGGAACGTCGGCTTTAAGTTCGGCATTTCATGAATCGGAAGCAGAATGTGATTCTTGCATTCCCAATTCTCAGGATTGAATTTGTGATCAATCAGTTTTTGTGGAGATTAAGCACCGGGCTTAAATGATTTCGTGGTTTTGAAGTATCCGGTTGAAAGTGATATGAAACGTTTGCGTTTCGAATTCTTCGAAATTCGGTCTTGGCGTTCATTCTATTGCACATCCGGGTGGTGGATTAACGAGTGGTGCTGTGTTGCATGTTTAAAAATTAATACTGTACTCTACACGAATGAACTGATTCTGTTAGTTGTGTATGGGGCAGTTGCTCAACTTTTCATCATGTTTTGCTTGATCAACTTAGAAGCGTAATATCTCAGATTAATTTTCTTGAATATCAGTCGAATGTAAACAATGTCAAAGCGTGACTCAGGCGACAATATTGGCGCTAATGCTTTTGTTGCGAACCGCGGGAATGATGATGATACGACGAAATTGAAGGACTATTTTGATCACCAGCCGTATCAAGAGGACGAGTTGTTCGCTGATGAATCGGTGAGTGGAGTGTCGTGCGTCTAAATCTCTTGGTGAAATGTGTATCCTGTCGTAAATGATCGTCGTGTTTTGCTGGAAGTTTCGTTTTTGACCAGCTTCTCCCCCTTTTATTTTTTTCTTACTTCAGGGTTTGAAGCCGTGGTGGACTTCAAATTTTCTCCTTCGACAACCAACGTTGTTCGGTGCTTGGGACGGTGTTTTCACCTCGTGCTTGATTAACATTTTGGGAGTCATCGTTTTCCTCAGATCGGGATGGATTGTAGCTGAGGCTGGGCTATGGATGTCAACGCTGATAGTCACAGTTTCTGGTGAGCCAAGCGATTTCGTTGATCGTCAAAATTTCTATATTTTTCAGGTTCCCGAATGTTCTGCAGGTTGCTGAATTGATTAAAAGCTGAGGGAATGCCAAATTGTACCCTTTCTCAATTTGCCATTTCGGACCATATGCGCGTTAATTGGATAAATTGTAATTTACTTTTCATGCAACAAAGCCAGTAATATTTTGAATATTCTTCCGAGCGTTTCAACTCTTCGTTAACTTACTCTCAAGTTAATTTCTTGTTTTGATCCTTTCAAGTATTGTTTATTGTTTGTTTTTTAAATGGGTACATTGTTCCAACAAAATCTGTTTTTACTTTGCCTTCGTTGAGCATAAGCATGATGCTGATTTTCCACCTTGTTTTTCTCACTTTTAGTGAATAATTCAAGGTTTAGGTGTACAAATTCGAGAAAATTAGGGTTATGTTGAAGGAGGAATGCATTTTTGCCCCCGGTGAAGGCACTTTTTCTGATCCTCTATGTTGACGAGAAAAGTACCGTACACCCCGTCCCCGTTTAAATTCTTCCTAAGGGACTGCGGACTTCATTGTCAACCTTCGTTTTGTCGAACGCCTCCCATCACACCATGACTTGGGGTATTTTCTGTTATATTTCAGTGCTTGTCATCTTGACATCTGTACTATCTGCAATCGCGATTTGTGAGATGGGAAGCGTTGGTAGTGGAGGAGTGTATTCCGTACTATCCAGCACTCTGGGTTCCCGTGTTGGAGGGGCTTTTGGGTTGCTTTACTGCTTTGGTAACGTAAGTACTGTATGGGAAATCGAATGCTGTGTCGGTAGAAACTTTTTTCTTAGGTTCTTTTTCCGTTTGTTTTTAAATCTGAAAAGGCTGGTTTAAGGACGCATGAAGCCTCGCATTTCTGGATCTCTGTCTCTTCTGAACCCCTTCCGGGCACTTATCGGGGCTACCGATTGGCAACATAGGGGAACCCATGTGTCGGGCCGTTACCATCACCTCCTTTTTGACACATCCACACTGAAAATGCCGCCTGTGCTGAAGTACATACAAACTGAACTTAGACATTTTCGTTTGAGATCCAATAAATTATTTCATGAAAGTTATGATGGCTTCCGCGGTGCTTCTAGTGGGAGCGTTTGATTCAGGTGGGCACATTGAAAAGCTAGTGGATATTTTTTAAACGAAAGTCAAGTTGGTGCATTGAAGTTATCGGGTTTTAACAAAATGCCCCTCACGGTTAGCGTAATACCTGTCCTGGCTTTAAAAAAGTAGCGTGGAGTTCTTTCAACTGTTCTTCCAATAATTGGTAATTTTAATGTCTTTTTTTCTCTCATTTTTTCTGCTTGGTGAAACTCTTGGAAGAATGGGGATTCCGAAGAATAAGTATAATATATTTTAACCCATCCCTGAGCTTGTCAGCGTCGTCTTTTAAAGGAAGAGGTTGAAAATTGTTTCGTTAGTGATGGTTTCCTCCCTTTTGAAATTGTTGAATAGGATCAAACATTTTATTGAACAACCGTATTGTGGTTCGTTCTCTCATCAAAGAGTTCTCTTAACTAAGAGAACAGTTTTCTGATTAGGTTACTGTTCAAGAAATACAGTATGACTGAGTTTTCTAGAATATGCGCGCATTTTTCGTGTACTTCTGCTGGTAGTTGTTTTAGGAAAGAATCTATTTTTCAACGTTTCTTTTCTTGAATATGACGTGCAGGAATCGTGTTTTTGTTCGAAGTGAAATGCCTGCGGAGTCGCTTCGGTTTGGTTGAATTGTTTATTGCCGGATAGCTTTACAGCAAGAAAGACGAAACATGCGAGGTTTTGGTGGTGGAAAGTTGCTGGATGAATATGAAATGCTTGTGTTTTTCACCAGGCGGTAGAAGGAGCCCTTCATGCAGCTGGTTTTGGGGAATCAATCGCGGAACTATTCGTCATCAAAAATCCTTGGATAGAAACCGTGTTCGGGATTGGGTTGATTCTCTTTCTGGTCATCATCAACATTGCAGGAGTCCAGTGGGTAATGAAGTTCCAGTTCTTTTTGCTCCTTGGGTTGCTGCTGGCTGTTGGAGATTTTCTCGTGGGAAGTCTGCTTGAAGTGCATCCAGGTATGCATGCTTTTCAATTGCTGATGTATAATCAGTGGATTTAATGCTGAATTTAGTTGGAGCAGTTATTAAGTTATAGATTCCGCTTTGAAGCTCGCTCAAATTCATAAGGGCTCACGATTGGTTCATACTATGTGCGAACGACGTTTCACGAGCTTTTTCTTGTCTCTTCTTTTTTATGCTCGCAGAGGTCGGTATCACTGGGTGGTCCACCGAAACCTTCTGGAATAACACATCTCCGATGTACAGCAATGGAAGTGACTGGTTTTCAGTCTTCGGTGTTTTTTTCCCCACTGTCACTGGAATTTTGGCTGGTGTTAATATGGCGGGAGACTTGAAGCAGCCAGCAAAGGACATTCCTGTCGGAACACTGTCGGCCGTTTGTTTTAGGTGAGACAGATTAACGCTTCTTGAAGTTTTCGGCGTTCATGGAAAAGAGCAAGATGAAATTTTTATTTTCTGCATACCGTGAAGTGCAATATTTTTAATCCGGTACCTTGAAGACTTCGGAATAATGTATATAATGAAGAAAAAAGTTTGCTTGGAAAAAATCGTGAAGACCTTAATGACCGTGTTGAATTATGTCTGAATATGTAATAGAGGAAGTCTGCCTTGTTTGCATTCCAAGTTGGAAGGTGCTCCGAGTTATGCCTATCCACGAAATACAGTAGTTCACAAAATGCGCTCGAATTGTATGTTATTGGAATAGCACACGGTGAACGACTCGTTCATATAACTCCTGGAAAATGAAATTTGAGCGACTCACGTTTTGATTCGACCAATTTTTTCCCAGTTTCCTGGTTTACCTGACTTGTATTTGGATCTTGGGATGGACTTGTGACAGATCTGCGCTGCAAATTGATTTCTTGATCATGGAAAAAGAAGCTTTCTTCGGTGAGTTCTTCTTCTGGACAAGGATTGGTTTCTTTTTTTTCCGATGTGTACTAGTGTATTGAAAAGCACTGGTGTATTCCATGATCGTCATTACTTTCCCGGGCGAAAGATTTGTGTTGTAACTTGTAAGTGATTATCCTCCGAGCAAACTGTTCAAGATTGACTGAAATTAGTTTATGACACTATAAGCTTTGCCGCATTCCTATTTTTAAAATATTGCAATTAAATGTATTGTCCTTACGTCTGGCTTTCGAGTTAATTCTTGGGTATTCGAAGTAGAGTAACCGAGATGAAGGGATGCTGTTCAACATGATAAGCCCTCAGTCCCCCGTTGAAAGAAAACCAACGGATGGAACTTGAATTAAGCCTTTTTTTCCAAAGCGTCACTGCCTACAGAATGCGCAGTTATGAATTTCCAGCGATTTCTAATCCGTAACCCGGAATTTAGTAATCACTCTCCGCTTGTTTGTGCGCGAGTACGACTTCTTGAAGTTCGTTCCTCTTCTCCGTACAGGGATATTCGTGCTCATTGGACTTTACGTGTCATCAGTGTCAACGTGTCTCGGAGTGTTGTATGGCACTCCGCGGGTTCTCCAAAGCATTGCAGGACAGAAAATAGTTCCGGTGCTACAGCCATTGGAAAAAGGGGTACGAATTCCGAGCTTTATTTTGTGAGCCGTGTTTTGAAATTCTATACTACAGTAATTTAAACTTCCTTTCATTTTATCCTTTTTTGGTAACCCATTGCATATTTTTTCGGTCGGATGGTTGGTTCGATTACATATTTTCTCTGTTGCTTTTCTTCAATTTTGCAAGTTTTTATGCCTCGGGACCCGTGTTTTTACAAGGTCAGAGATTAATGAATTGCCTTTTAACTTTTCTTGCTTGTCTGAGGCAATTTTTCGCAATAAAAGTTTTCCTCTGAATATCGCGTGGAATTACAGTACCGTACTGTAGCTTAGGTATTCCAGATGACCGTTTTTCTTTCAATGAGTTGCTCTGTATTTATATGCTCCAGCGAGGTCCGAACAATGTTCCTGTTTTGGCTGTCCTCGTCGTGGGTGCAGTTACGCTTGTTTTTGTGCTAATTGGACAGATCAACCGCCTCGCACCGATTGTGACGTTGCCTTTCTTGCTGACATATGCGGGAATTGATTATGCACATTTCGCATTGGTGCAAGCGAGGCTACTGAATATCTCTTCTGCGCAATTCGCTGCCTCTAAGGACCGGTAAATTGAATGCAAATTTCATTATTTATTCGTGTGTTCTGAGAAATTGAATTCTGTTTTTGGTTCCTGGCAGAAAACCGCCGAGTGGACTACTTCAGAGCCCAACCTTTTTGCAGCCGACAGAAGAGGTACAAATTTGTGATTTTGTCAGTCCAAACTTAATTCGCGAATAACTCGTGCGAAACCTTGAAGTAACGTTGGATCCCCTCCCCCTCATCTTCTTGCCGTAATTTTGTACACGACATAATGTACTAGCAGTATTTTTCGAAACGGTATTGTGTGTATAACTACGTATTTAATTATGCTACTGCTTCTTTGTTATTTACCCAGGGTTCATATTCTCCCCAACTGGGTTTGGATCCTGAATTTTCTGGTGAAATTCTGTCGCAGCCGAAGTCGTGCTATTCGGTTTTCTGCAATCATTATGTCTCTCTGTTCGCCGTGAGTGCATGACTTCGAAGTTATGATTTCGTAATACTGTACTGTATTGATACTGTACTATGTTGATATTTGAACAGTGTGCCCTGAAGGTGATGATGGTTTTGCTGGTGCATTGGATATACGGCTTGGCCTTCCTTGCAATTTTGGGCTCGTTGTATTTGTACATCGGAAGATGTTCGCAAACGTATTCACCGGGATTGGCACACGAATTTTCCTTCTTTGAATGGATTTTTGACTTGGCATTTTCTCCGGGAAGTGCTGATGATCATGCGAAGTTCTCGTGGCGCAGGTTTGTACCCTCATAATGCATTGTGGACCGTGTTGGGATGAAGTGGGACAGAATACGATGTTGAATCATTTTAAGATCATCCGTTGAGTAAATTGGGTTCTTCAAGCTATTTGTTTAGGTCTTGCTGCGCTCCAGTTCAAGTTTATGATGTAGATTTTTCATCCAGTCAGCTCATCGGGATTTATAAATTCTTTCAAAACTATGGCATATCTGGTATCCCTAGTCGAATACGGCCGAATTCTATTCTATAGCAATCCTAGGATTAATTATTGAAAAAGGTCAATATTTTGCGCTGAGGCGCACATAATTTGTCGAGCTAGAATGATCATTTTGAAAGGAGTCATTGATGAATATTTCCAAATTTATGGTGTCCTGAATTATGGTTTTGTTACCCTCTATCCAAAGATTCTGGAAGAATCACAGGAAAGATTATGAGGAAGTGATCGTTGGCTCGCAACCGCCGTCACGAGATCTATACAGAACCGAGCAATCTCAAGTGACAGACGTTTCGAAAGACTTCAACTGGCGAAAACCGTATCATCAAGCTACTATGTTGTCGAATACGGACGTGAGCAGTCATCAGAGCGAAGTTGGGGAAGAGTAATAACATTACTGACCTGGAATTTTTCTAGTTTATGATTATTGTTGATGATCCCCTAGCTGCTGTGTTTTAGAATAGGCCGTGGAAAAAAGAAACCAATGTTAGCCAGTTGCCTTATATTGGCATAGCCAAAGGAGTCGTAAGTACGAGATTGACCATTTCGTTTTGTGTTTGCGGACCCGCAGATGGTCGCTGGGTTAATTTTTAAGCTTTACATGGTTCTGGAATTCTCATGACACTCACGGTGTTCATACTGCGTGTTCATTTTGTTTTGTGAGATTTGATTACTGCTTTAAATCCGTGATACAAATTTCAAGGATGTTATTTTTGTGGTCTGGTTTTCGTCTAGTCTTTTGAATTCACGTTGAGAAACATGTCACCTCCGCCAGTAACTTTCATGGTGAACTCACTCTTGAAGGACTTTCAGTGTTGTGATGCGATTTCTTTTTTCGCATTGTATGCGGGTTTTTTGTTGTATGGATGTTGCAAAATGTACGCATGTGATGTTGCTTCGTCAGTTACCCAGCAGAAACGAAGAGGAATATTCTTGTTTGCGGGGCGCTCTTTTTCATCGGAACAAAGCGTTCTTCCTCTACATTTTACCTTCTTCCTTCATTTTTAAGCAAGAGGTGTGTGTTTGCAATAAGTATGTCGGACGGGAAGAAAGCAGAATCGAGAGATTCTTCGAAGACCAAGTCAGAACTTGGGTTACTTGATGAAGATGATGAATTCGAGGAATTCCCAGTTGAAGGTAAACTTCAGAGAATCTGTTATCCGAATATTATATTGATGAAGAAATTATTGATTCATCCGCAGAGTGGGGACCAGAAGAAGATGATGGGGAGGACCTGAATGTTTGGGAGGATAACTGGGACGACGACCAGGCCGAAGATGATTTTAGCCAACATTTGAAGTGAGTCGACATGGAAAAAAATTTCATGCGTGGATGGTCGAGAGGAAATTATACGGACTAATATTGTTTTCTAGGGCGGAATTGTCGAGAGATCCCGCTAAAATGGAGTCCTAATTCGAAATGGAGACAACTGTTGTTCGGCTCGCCGGGTTTCCAATTCCGAACGGTGTTATACGCAGTGCTCTTTGTGTGTTATGTCAGCTGCCTTGTCCGCGTAAACAGTTCTGAAGCTATTTTTGTTCTGTTTTCTGAACTTGAGGGCTATTCAAGTGCATAAATTTGAGCAAAATCAAACTAGGCATTTCAGTATTCATTTGACATCGATTAATAAGAGCAGTACCATCTCCTGAGTTCTCTTATACTGGAAAGTTTATGCGCCATGTCTTACGATTGATTTTTCATTCAAGATTAATTTTTTTCAACTCATAAATTGTCTGATTGTTTAACGAGGAACTAACGAGAGAAACGTTCGTTGAGCCTTCGTTTGTCTCTAACAAGTGTCTTCCTAATCTTCACAAATCATTTCAAATGGCTTCTTCCTGAAAATTTTCATTAATCTCATTATATGTATTTGCTCAATTGAATGTAATGGGTCCCTTCAAAATTATTCATTTAAATCTATGTAGACAGATGTAGAACCATTAATCTTTGAGACAGTTGCTCGTCGATCAGGGATCTTCATCCTTAGTTTCAATGATGGTTCTTGTTTTAACCTGGAAGTAATTTTTGCGAGCAAATACAAATGGGGGATTCAAGCGGTTTATGTATGTATTCTGCAGAAGGGAAATTCAGGATTGAATAGCTGTATTGGGTGTCAGTGTTTCAATTTCATCATAGTTGGACAGTTTTTCTTTCAGTTCCTTCGAGAAAAATTGCTGAATTTCCCCGACAATAAAAAACTTTTAATGTTCTCTTGTGCAATTACTGTAATACATGACACGGACCAGCAATTGAAAAGAGCGTTGAGTTTCAGCAATTTCAGTAAATCAAATACTGTACTGGACTGTATTTACCATAAAGGAATAAGAAGTCTCCCAACCTGAAGCAAAAGAAAGTAATCAAGACCTTGCAAACATCGGAAGGGAATAGAGGTTTGTATACCTGTTCTGAAGCTATTCCGTATTTTATTTTATTTTTTAATTCCGGATTAATCTTGTGTATTCCTGTTGGATTTCCCTTTTCATATTTCATCACACCTGTCCTGCAATTGCTTTTGTAAAAAAATATTTTTTTACTTGAGTGATTTTTTTGTGCGTACAGATGTTGTGAATAAAAATGTTCAAGTTTATGCATTGAATTTACGCAATTATTGTACAACGGTAAAGAATTTACTTTAAGTTTTTTGTTGACTCGTTTTATGTTTGCTAATGTTCTCGTGTATAATTTCTAATTTCAGGCTGAATTGCGAGTGATATTTGTTGTTTCACACAGTGACTTGAATCACATTTTCGGAGCTACTCATCTTGCGGTGTACAACATTGACAACTGCAGGCTTCTTATGCGAGTTAGTAAAACGGCAAATAATTTTTAAAATTTTACCTTTTCAACTGTGAAGTATTCTCATTTACTATGCCAGTACAGTAAGTTTGATTTATTTGAAGTGTTCTGATTTCATTGCAGAAAATATGGAAATATATCGTTCCCGAAGAATGAAACCGAAGATCGGTTTCAAAGGATACGTATACAACATTGACAAAAGCAGACAAGACCGCACCACTTGGAGGTGTGAGCGAACTGGCTGTAAAGGCAGAGCTCACACTCCGAAGAATTATGCTGACAGAGAAGGAGAAGACATCGTCACTGTCACGCAAGATCACTCAGGCCACATCCCTGATTCTCTTGACAGTGAAATAGCATGGATTCGGACAAAGATGGCAGAAGCCATACCTTCTGAGAAGTCACCGGAAGCAATTGCTTCAGAAATTTTTGCGAGGTCATCAAGTTTTGATCACCGAGTGCAAGAGAGAATCGGTGGTGCAAGTGTTTTGTGTAGATCGATCAAGCTTGCGAGGCAGAAAATGAACAAGGATAAACCTCCTCCAGATGTGGAATCGTTGGAGAGCTTGGAGATACCTTTGAAATATAGAACGGTGGGGCGGGAGGAGAGAAAAGAGGACTTTCTTGTGTGTGATTCCGGAGTTAATGAATGCCCCGGTCGAATTATAATCTTCGGTACGAAGAGAGGTTTTACTTGGCTCGAAAATCATGTTAGTTGGTTTGTTGATGCGTCTTTCTTGAACATTCCCAAGTATGTTGGTATGCTTTGCACCATCCACATTGTTTTTAACCACACAGTAATTCCTTGTGCATATGCTGTGTGTAAAAATAATGATCGTGCTACGTTTACTAAAATTTTTCAGATCATCAAGCATAAATGTGGGATTTGTGCAGACCCAAGTTACATTATATCTGAGTTTACTGCAGACGTTTTCCAAGCGATTAAAGATGTTTTCCCGAAGGTTAAAATCTTCGGTTCGTTATTTAATTTGGGGCAGCAAGTGTATCGAGAGGTGGATGCAATGGGAAATTCGATGTTGTTGGCTGAGAATGATACTTTCCGAACGTTAGTTTGTATGCTTCCAGCGCTGTCATTCTTGCCATTAGCCATTGTTCAAAGTGCATTTGAAGAAATTAAAAATTTACCTTTGTACAAAGATGCATCAACAAACGTGAAATTGTGTTTCGAGTCTGTTCATTCGTTTTTCGAAGGTAAATTCATTCTTACTGATGTGAAGGGATATCACTTCGACCATGAAACTTGGAATACGAAATGCCGAATGGATCAGGGGATACTTCAATTGAATAGTGCCATTGAAGAATGGCATACTCAATTTTGTAATTCTTTGCAATGCAGAAATCCAACAATCTGGACTCTGATGGAAACATTGCAGAAGGAAGAGTTGAAACAAGAAAAGATTTATGAAGACTGCTTCAATAAGAAACCTGTATATGGGAAGAAGCAAAAAATTAAACAAGCAAATGCTGCGATTACCGCGATTGTTGATAAAGCGGAAAGTCAATCTTTGTGCTCATACCTCACTGGATTAACTTTTCATATGAAACTGAATAAATAATCTTACGTGGAAGTTCCCGACCAGGGCATGGTATTTTGCATTTTGTGAGATTTACGAAAGGATACGTTGTCCGGAGTGTGAGGTTCTAGCCCCTTTTTTATTTCACTTCTGTGTATTTGCCTTCTGAAATCGATGTTACGAATTATTTGTCGTGGTGCATTCGTTGTACACTGGTTACTTCGTGTCCGTTGCAAGTGTGGATGATGATGAAGTGTAAGAGTTGATTTTGAGGAATGCATGAGATTATTCTAAAAGAATTTTAATATTTATTACAATTGTTTTACTCATTTACTCGTGAGTTAAAAACAAATTTTAACTGTGCTGCTTTCAGTGTGGCCGTATAGGGCTGTAGATTTCAAGAGTGGAGTACTGTACATCCAGTATTATTTGAACCAGGCCTTTCTATACACTCTGCATTTCATTGGTGACAAACTGTTAGCACAATTTAAATGTCTCTCACTTTCCATACCTCGAAGAAAAACGATGGACAACAAAACATTGTGTTGAACCCAATAAGCAGTATCAATCCCTGGTGGTTCTGAGCTTGTGAACCAGATAAATTTTTCTTATTCCATGCAACATTGTATGCCTATAAAAATGTCTTCACTGCCTAACTTGAAAAGCAGATTTTACCCTTGCATCATTCTGAAATAATTAATTTTGTAACCTGGCTCTGCAGAGCTTGAACTGCTTTCAGTGGACCCCTCGAAAATGAATCACTCTTTTTGTTCTTCCCTTCAATTTTCGCTACCAATTGACTCGCATTCTTCAATGCAGCAACTTTGCCTTCTACTTGAAGAGCGGCATTGAATATCAATACAAGGAATGGTATACTGTATCTGTTTATTTTACTGTGTGATATTATTTGTGGCATATAATTTAAAATGCCATTCTGGCTTTATTTGCTTCTTTTAATTGGATGTTTCATTTTAGAATCCTCAAGTCTTTGTATTCCATGCGTTAATGTCCGGAGTACCGTCTTCGTCGAACACTCAAACCCAATTCTGGGTTGTTCAAATAACCATCAGTAATGACGTGTTCAGTTACAGATTGGAAGCCCGCTGATGTTGGCTTGGTAGCGACACCTACCATATGACATACGGTACTCTGACCTGCGAAGTGCAGTGATCGAGCGTCTGCCGTTTCGGGATGGTGATGCGGGAGGGATGCCGCGGCGGATCGAAATGCCTCCAAAATTGTGTACAGTACTGTATAAGGGCTTCGTAATTCATTCCTTGGAAGTGAACGTCCGTGTGACGAGTTATGACTTATAATGGAATGCCGACTTCACTTTCCCCTCAGTGAACGTTTGAGACAGAATTCCCGCGAAAGTATACATCGCGGATACGTTTGAGCGCCTTGTCGCGAAAATCTCGTTCGCGGATGGGAGTTGCTGCTTCAAAGCTGCGTGCACATGCTCGACGCTGAAGCAAATTCAAGAGAACGTGTAATGGATGTCGTGGCTGATCAATGTGAGACGGAGGAGTCAGACTGGGAGATTTTTCCGTTGGAAATCGTTGAGGAAATTCTGCGACGTTCGTCTGTGAAAGCTTTGCTGAATGCTAGGTTGGTTTGTCGTGAATGGTGCGGTTTAGCGACCGAAATATTGAAAAGCCTGAAGCGCTGTGATTGGGACGCGAGATGCATTGGCGAAGTGCCTCGTGCTCAGCTTTACCAGTTGATTAACGCACTAGGTCTTAGAAAGGCGGGTGACGAGAACGATGACGGCGTGTTGGAAGTTGTGGACTGGCGCCTTCGTTTTCCCGTCCCTTACTTGAAAATGGTACCCATGTACGAATCCAAAGACGTTCTGATGCGTTTGCTGAAGCATCCGACTAAAATTTCGTTTGATCGACGTGCTGCATTCGAAGCATGGTTGTCTCCTTGCATAGTGACGTGGGAGGCCCCATCTGTAACGCACTTCACCTTTCGAGAATCGGCTACTTGTGCGAAGGTACGTGATGGGAATACTTCTGATTAAATTATACCATGCATGAATCGGGAAGTTTTTCGTGATGTACTTCGTTTTCCGCGTACATCATGATAATTTACCTACTGTATGTAAATTGCACCCGATTGTCGACTCGTTGTACTCACATGTAGAATCTGTTACAGGTGTCAGGTGACGTACTTCTTGTTGGCGATGCTCATGGACGCTTTGCTGCTGTTGATCTTGACACCGGTTTGGAATATGGTGAAACTATACCAACGGACAACAGTTCCATAAAAATAATTGAACCAGTCTTACTACCAGACGGTTTGAAATTTGCTTTACCAGGTACGAAACATATCCTAGGAAATTGAATGAGGGCCGGTGATTATGTTATGATATTAAATTGAGGGGTTTAAGACGAGGTTTGACTGTCTTGACCACACGTATCTTGGATGGGTTTGTCTCGGACTTTTTGGTATCTGAAGAACTGCATGACTGAGATGATTTTGGAACATCCTTTCGATTCACGAGTACTGTACTAAATTTTAAAGTAAAAATTATATTTGCGCAAGTTCGTGAATACAGACTCGGTCCATCTTGGTGCATCTATGTACGGTATGTCTAGCTGACCTCAAGAGACACTCGAGAAAGAACGTGTGCTTTTTTATTTGTACGTTCGATTTAATAGGCGTCTTTTCTCCGATTTTTACAGGAACTTCTGCGGTTCTTAGCCACAATTCGGCCATTTGTGTTCACCGATCTGGACGAATGTATGTTGTGCATCTTAACGCGCTTCGTGAAGCTGTTTTCAGTACTGACGGAATAATGCGTTCCACGTTTGAGTTTGTTGCTGTTCGCTCTCTGGGAAAGCGTACGGAACTTGGATCTATTGCACACGTTTTCTATTTACCGGAACTGGGAGACATTGTGATCGTTGGACGGAAGGGGTTTTGTGTTTTACGACAGGAATATGACTACAGTCCTTCCTCAGAGCGAAAAGTGATTTTCCCGCCTGATTGTGATACTTCAAAGGCATCCCCAGCGAATTGGAAAGTGTTTCGAGCGGACGCTATGTCTGCGTTGAGAATGCGTGATAATCTGAGAGGGCTGCATTTGTCGGCTGATGCGAAGAAATTCGCTTTCTTTCCTTGTTTCGGCGATGATGTTTTGCAAGTTGACATACTCGGAGATTTGTTAGCGCTTGGTACAGAAACGGGTGTTGTGATGGTATTCTATTTGAAAAATTCTTCTGAGTCGTTTATGAGTATCGATAAATCCCAACCGCAATTTAAGGCGTCGTTAAAAGACTACGTTGACCTGGAAATTGGCGACGAAATCCATTCGGTCTGTTTGAGTCACGGAGCTGGCGGTTTTCCGTTTTTGGTAGTGGCAACCCAGCGATTTTGTATCAAATTCCGTTGGTGAAAAGCGAAGACGTATTTCCAGTGCGAGTGTTATTTTTGGTCATGATTTTTTGAACGTGAAACTTCGTTGTTCGCATCCAGATAAAAACAACGATGAGAAAAACAGCCGTGAGTCCGTGTTTCATTGTCCCATGTCGATTTCTTTTATACAATTCAAACGTTTTCTTGTTCTATTTGTTAATTTGAAAATATTGTACAGCAAGAATTAAAATGAATATACTCAGCAAGAGAATTTTGATCCTCAAGTACAAAGGCTTTTCAAAAGTACTTCATATTGGGCTGGTTGATGACTGCCCACTTTTTAGCCGAGTGATTTTGGCGAAACAGTGTTGTCCCGTCCTGCGCAATCGAATGCAAGAACTTTTTGCTGGACCACTGAATTTTGTTCTAGAAAGTCCACCTGTATCTCTTCAGAATGTTCAGTCTTGAATATTCATTGATTATTTCAAAATGCGCTTATATTTTGCTTTATGCAGAGCGCTTCCACAACATTTTCAGCCAAGCAGGTTGGAACTTCTCAAAAAAGCAAGCTTTGCAAAAATATGTAAGAGAGGACTGCCAAATAGACACACAATTCCTAATCCTGTGGCATCTGAAGTGTAACTAACCTGTGTATTTCTCACATTGATATCCTCATCTCAAATTTTGTGAAGGAATGGAGCTGATATCTTGAATTTACAATGTTGGCCAATATCTGAGGTTTGCTGTCTGAATTTATCAATTTTTCTGAATGACGGGAAAGCCTGCGCCGCGGCCATACAAATGGACAGTAAGAGCTGCAGGTGCATGGATGCCGTCATTGGGGCCATCATACCTAGTAAGAAGCTTGTTTTTTACACCATTAGACTGATGGCTCTAAAAGTATTACTGATTTCTGTCTCAAACTGAAAACCGGCCATTTACAGAATTCATGACGCATGTGACCATTGACGAATAGTATTGATTGCTTTCCTTTTAAGACTTGAAAATTCCTTGATGGATGATCATGCAATGAAATTACAGTAGCAATATACAGTACAGTACTGTAAAAAATAATTATACATCAACATATGCTGCGTTTCTGTGCAGGCTCTTGCAAAAATAATATTCACAAGATGTGGCTCAAAAATTGCCCCTTCGCTGGATCATGCATGGAATTTACCATATTGCATGCAGGGTGGGCTGAAAAAAGTGAACCGATTTTTGAATTAGGATATCTGATATCTCCGTTAAAAATTAAGCTACAATGATGAAAAAAAATACCGAATGAAAGCTTATTCAATTCTCTCTCAAATGTTTTTGTTCTTTAGTTTCAAGGGTCATCATACTCATCAAACAGTCACAAAAACCACCGGACTGAAAACTTTCAAAAAAATGTTGTCACAAACTCCTGCTAATCTGCCGTCTCCAATACCTCCCCAAATTACCTTAAAATTAGGACAACCGCGGATTAGCAGGAGTTTTTTTAAAACATTTTTTTTTAAAGTTTTTATTCAAACAGTTTTTGTGACTGTTTGATGACTTTTAGGACTATAAGAAAAAACTATTTGAAAGAGAATTGAATAAGCTTTCATTTGGTGTTTTTTCATTGTTCTAGCTTGATTTTCAACAGAGATATCCTAATTCAAAAATTGGTTCACTTTTTTGCCCACATGTATACATGAAGTATCTTATCTGACACATGGATAAAACTGCAGGCACAGGGAGCTGTCAAGAATCAGGATGAGTGGATGACGCATAAACCATGAGTCATTTACAGGGCAACGGAGCATGGCACACATTCTATGGATGGATATGTGTACAAAACAGGTTTATTTTCATGAGTATGCCCTTCCAAGCAATGGACCCAGTCACCCAGATCTTGAATTCGGGAAAACAGCGCATGAAGCGCTATTCCGCAGAGTAAGCTACCTCCGACAGAGACATCTAGCATATATTTGAGGAATCAACGTTTTCCTCATTGAATTGTTGTGCTCGCCAGGATGGTTGGTCCAAAACTGGAGAGTGGTCATGTTTTGGAGACAAGCAGGGCTCCTTTATCCAGCATTCGATTTCCCTCTGCTGACGTGGGTGGGTTCGTGATGCTCGTGCAGATGCGCGCGGTCAATGTTGCTGGTTCTATGTAATAATCAACCCTTTTTTTCGGGAGAGCGAGTAAAGCTATTGTTTGACTTTAGTCAGTTGATTGATTTTCTGTAATTTTCCTAATTATTATTGCCCCAATGCATTTATGAGCATGCATGTATTTTTTCGTGCAAGTGATACACCCGTTGTACCTGTATGATTACAGTATGTGATGTACAATTTACGGCCGCTGAAGATTCCAGTGAATTTATTGATCCATTAATATGCTGTGCATGATTGTTCCGATGTCGCTGTATTCAAGATATGTTAAGCTGAGGACTGGAGACTGGACAATGTTTCTGCTCGGTTTCGCCACCAGGTAATATTTACTGTATATATATGTACCTTGAGTACAGGTCTACCACCATAGCTTTTTTATTTTAAGATTTTCTGCTTTTTCCTCATGCTCTCCGCTGTTTTTTTTTTTCAATGCGGTAGATTACTGTGTCTTGAATTATCCTGATTTAGTGATTTTTTTAATGACACGGGCGCATGCCCATTTTACGATTTTCTCTCTTTTAAATGTACTATAGAAATGCCCACATATCAGTCATAATTAATGTTATTCGGTCTTCACTCTTCAGCCATACCGTATAGCTATGCAGTACTTAACTTCATTTACAACCCGACAGATATTATCCAAAAATTCTGAAAACTGTAAATCAACGTTTACGCGAGTGTTCGCTGCTGCTGGGTTACTTTTTTCGAAAGATTCAGTTGTACATCCGAGATTTAGAGACGAACTGAAATTATTGATTATAAAATCTGATGCTGAATAAAATCTGATCTCATGCACGCGCAAATAAGGGTAGATTAAAAAAAGTATCCATTTTTTCTTGCGTATACCTGCTGTATGTCTAGTGCCGCGTATAATTTTCAGCTTGATTAAAACGTACCTAATAACACTACCAGGAATGCTCTTTGTACTCGTAATACACAGAGCAACAAGAAAAAAAACGCATAAAAATACATAAAAACTGAATAATTTTAAATGTCCTCATTTGACGATCAACAAAATTATTTTTACGTTAGCTGTTCACGTATTTTGTTTGCATTTTTTCCTTTTTGTCTGTTGTCATTACTTGTCAGTCTTGTCAATTCTGATGTAAAAAATTATCCTGCCATATTCTGCCTAATCCGATGAAGCATAAATGCGATGATGTCGAGTTGAAAGATAGTGACTCGGTGAACGTGAGTTCATCAGCTGGAATATGGTTGAGAATGCCAATCCGGATTGTACTGTGGAAATGTGGTTACCCGCTTATACCCCTTCGAAATGTAACTGTACACTATGCGCACACTTCTTTACCCCTGAAGTTCTGTCCTTGAGGATGGCCCCATTAAAGCGACAACTCGTCTGGAAAACGGTCTTCACTACAACGATTCGATTCGCTACAGTCTGGTCTTCTACTTGGTTACGCGCGTCTCTTGCTGTACTCCGCGGCCTACCCAAAAGTTTGAGGCTATACTCCTTGAGAAGAGAGCTAGGCATTTAGAGCAAACAATTTTTTTCAACTTATTAATTGTGCGCGAACTCTTCCTTATCTATGCTTTCGATTGACCAAGAACGACAAAATTTTCTTCATTCACTGGATTCAGTATTTTACACTCGAAGTTTATGCTTTTCAGGAAATTTGAATCTTTTCAACTCAACTCTCAACAGCACTTCCAGTTCTGCAGTAAAAGTTGAACCTCAGAATGACCCCTTGAAAAGTGATTCAATTAGCAGAGCTTCAAAGTTCAGACAGAAATGACCATCAACATGTAGGAGCAATAATATTATGAAGTCTAAGATGCATATCCAGTAGTGTAGTACAGTATAGGATAGGCAAATTTAAAAACTGTCACTCCCATTCTTGGCGCTTGTATATGGTGACACCACTGTATTTCAAATCCCCTCCTCCCAATTCTTGTACAGTATACACATTTTGATGAATTTAAACGTTGAGATAACTTTACATGTGTATGCTTCTCTATGAAGTTTAGTCAAGATAAAATACATTGTATCCTGGCTTAACAATAACTCTTGCGGAATATAAATGTCCTCCAAGTATTTGAGCAAAAAAGATTAACCTGCCACAGGATGGCATGATAGTGATAGCGCCAGGTGTTCAATGTTCGTAAACTTGACTTTTGGGCGCCAATTGCTGCCCTTCTCATCACTGCACATATCATACAGTAACCTGGTAGTAATAGGATAAAATGTTTCGGATAAACTACTGGAATAATCCCGCTTTGTCAGGGGAACTGAAGTATATGTGTAAAGTTTTGGTCGCTACAGAAGTTCGAGAAATTTTGAAGGCACACCTTTTTTTTTACTACAGAATATTGTTAAGCTAAAGCATCTGGTCTTCATCCATAGTTTTGCAAACTTTTTTACTCCCCCATGCGGTCTAAATTCGGTTCGGTGCGCGGGTTCACGTGTCCTTGATACTCCTCACACTTGGGCGAACGATGAGGTCTTCCCGATTAATTTGTGGAAGATTTCAAGAGGGTAGAGTTCATCTTCAAAAAAGTTCATTTTCGGCGTGATTATTGAGTGAAAAAGTTCAATTCGGAGGTACTGCTGTGAATCGGAAAGTTTTTCCTCACTATAAGGGACACAATTTCGCTTACGTGTTTTAATACTAATCGTGTGAGTGCGACTTCGATTTTTGAAGATGACCACGAAGACCGTCGAGATTCTAGAGGTATGCCTGCTTTTTGAAAATTTTTTGTGGTGCTATTTAACATGAAAAATCGATTAATGATTGCAGGTGCAAATCAAGAACATCAAGACCTTCTCTGACGTCACTGTCCGAGATTTCAGCCCAAATGTCAACGCAATCGGTAGGATTGTTGCATTATTTCGCACGATTATCATCATGCTGTTGAACTGATGATGTTATTTGTTCACATTTTCAGTGGGAATGAACGGCACTGGGAAATCTAATTTCTTCTGCGGTATGTACTACGTACTACTATGATTTCAGTTTTTATTGGAGCAACTTATTAGTTGAAGTGGGAGCGATGATTTAAAAAAGGATATTTATTCCAGCACTCATAGATTCGATAATGCCGCTGTTGACTGAGATCACCGTAGAAAGACAGTCCCTGTTTCTTTCCTAATGAAAGACTTCACTTAAACGACATCTCTGAATAACTGACGTGGGCTACTCTTTTTTTTTTGTTGCCTCAATAACATTTTCAGGGTGGCTTCCACCAGTATGCCTAAAAATTTATAGAAGTTCAAAGAAATGTTCCTTCGGAATGGAACACGTTGTATTCGAATTTGTCACGCTTTTCTATATTTCTATCATTTGAAATATTTTTCAGCACTTGAAACTGTCTCAGATTTATAAAATGTGCAGGCGTGGTCCATTAAAAACCAATAAAATATTTAGTGAACTCACGATGATCCTGTCATCATACACTTGTATGTTTCAGCTCTGAAATTCGCCTTGACGAAGTCCTTCTATCCTGCATCGAGGTATTGCGAGGTGGTTGAGCGCAAACCTCGTGGTGACGGAGTAAATCCTTCTGTCACAGTAAAGCTTCGCGTAATCGATGAAGCTGGGAAGGAGAAAATCCTCACGATTTCCCGAGTTATTGTGTCGCAGAACCGCGATGTTGTCTACCTCAACGAACAACGGCTTCCATCCATCGACGTTTTGGGAGCCCACTTGCTGCAAGTCGGCATACCATTCTTTTCCTCGTCCCTGTTCGTGTTCAGTCAGGCGGACGTGAGTTAATATGTTTTCTGAAATTCTGCGGATGACGGGATGAGCTATTTTCAATTCCACTCCTGACCGTGTGGGTGTGGCCAACTGAATCTCTGAACTGAGAGAAAATTAAATGACCGATTGTACTGTGCTTGCTTTTTCCCCGCATAAAACTCCTCTTCGACGATCCACTTGCTTATGTAATGTTTAATTGTCTGATTTTTGACATAATGCTTTCTATTCCGAAATTTATGCGAAACTTTACTCTATAGAAACTTGCTGCATAATGAATTTATTAATTTACCATTTTCCCCGACATTACTCGGTCAAATTCTTCAAATTTGTTTTCAAACCGAGTTAGTTTTTAATTTTTAACAATTAACGTTGGGTATATACAATATATGTATATTCAAGGTTTTTCTGGCTGCTTCTCGAGGCAAGGATCTGCTCAGCCGAGTGGATAGTGTGGTTAGATCGCAATCATTTTTGAACGACTGCTCGGACATTTTCAATGCTTCGAAAGGTAAATATTCCCCCAAACTTGTAGATTGCGTTGAGGTTGAGACAATGTATGCCTGCTTCTGCAGAGATCTCCAAATTGGAAAGCAAAGCGAAGGAGTCGTACAAAGCGGCGAAGAACTTGATCGAACATTTACTCAGCAAGCTGGAATCCAACCAGCTGAGGCTGTTAACGAGAGATGTCACTGCTCTGTGTGGTGCGATTGACATGAAGGAACTAAAGCAATCAGAACTGCTTGTTGAAGAGGTGCGTGGAATAATTGCACTGCATTTCATGAAAAAAAAATTCGGATGATTAATCATACTAACAATTGAAATGACTATACTGTACTGTAATTTAATCTGAAACGCGTTTCAGATTAGAATATGACCGCGGTCATATTCTAAAAAGATTTTCTATTTTTTCGAGTACGGTTGATATTGGGCTCGTTTGAATATAATTAAAAAAGGCCAATTTGATTGGCTATTAACATTTTATTTCCAGCTGATGAATTTGGCCTTTCATCAAAAATTGGCGGGTAATTTATTTTTGAACCCTATAAAATACCGCTATTTTATATTTCATTCGTTAAGTGGATTTTTTAGGGTATGTTATATCTTGAATGGCATGAATGAAGATGAATTTGGTCATATTTAAACATTGCTAAAATGCATAATCGACATCTGTGCTAATGCCGAGAATCGCATTTCAGGCTGAAACCCTGACACGTTTATGCTGGTGTACGTAAATTCCGCCGGACTATATACACCCCAGTTTTTGCCTGATTTAAAAAAATCTTGATTACAAATAATTTAATCTTGACTTTTTCTAATTTAGTCAGGCATCATAAACAAATATTCCTGCCTATAATTGTCTCGAATTATACTCTTTCAACCTTCAAGATTTGCACAGAACAGGAGGTGAAGTATCAGGAAAATGTTATACAGACATTTGATTAGCAATTTAAAGGAAATTGTGCCGCACTTTTAATTTGATCATCAGATTCTGATTAGCAATACATCGCGAGTCCGAAACACATTAACAAAAATTAATAATATTCAGTGAGCTGTACAGTACTTCACCAGTCTTAATTTATAGAAAACAGAAACAGTCCCGCTCACGAGTTCGAAATGGGATTTTTTAGTCTGATGATTGATCATTTAAAATAAATTGACTTGAAACTGGTCGATATGGAACTGATCTTACTGATCTTACATGGAACTGACATGATTACTGATCTTTTATGAATGGGTTCTTCTTTCGCATTTGGTGTTAACGTAACCTTGGCATCAGTTCCAGAAGCTACATTCAGCTGATTTGGAAAGCTTGGAACGAGATTTGCAAACCGCAAAGAATGACTTCGACGAAGCCGAGATGTACGCCAAGGATGCTGCTGGAAAATGCGAAAAATCGCGACAATTAGTGGTGGAAACTCGCGAAACGTGCGAGAAGCTGGAATTGCTTATTCGTTCTGTTCACAAAGACATGCTTGAAAAACGAACAGAACTGGCAGTGATCGAAAACGCGTTAATAGACTTCACATTTCTGAGTGGCAGCGATTTGGCGAGTGACTCTTCAAGCATTCAACGCGAGCTCTCTGAGCGACAGGATTTGCTGCAGAAATACCGAGAAGAGTAAGTTCTACAGTACCACATAATTATTGTACTGTACTACACTGCTGCACTTCATTTCGTGAAATTTTCAGTTCTACACTCTCCCACCGTTCGATACGAACAGAGACTTCTTAAAAATAGTAAGAGCAGGTGTCGCTTCTTAAATGTTGAAAATGACCGAACTAAGTGAACCGAACCTAGCAAGCGAAATGATGAAACCTGACAAAACAATAACGCGTATGTAAATTTCAAGGTTACCATAGAATTTCGATGGATGAGCAAAAATTTAGCCTTCAGGTAAGAATTTAAATCGAAAAAAGCAAATAAGCTAAGGCTTTCTTTATTTTTCCGAATGTATTGGGTTTGAGGAACTTGGATAAATTGAGAAATTTGTTTCAAGGTAATGAAGCTCTTGAGCCATCCCTTGTAATGAGTTTTAAACTTGCGCTAATGAGCTGAAAATATCGTAAAATACTGTTCCTATATAAGTTCTTTGAAGTTTTGAACTGACTCCGAAAATCTTATCAAGAGACAAAATAAATTGCAACAGTCCCAATAAAAGCTATCTTGGTTTGTTAACTTTATCCTTTTTGTATTGAATCATTGTCCTCATATTATTGTGTTGATCGAATTGAAGTCAACTTTATTTAGACTTTCAAGTACTGTACAGTATAGCTGGTAATTATTCGTGCTTCATCGGGGAAAGCTTTTTCAACTCATGAAGATAAATGCAGCAGTACACTTTCTAAACATTTAGGATGACAGACCGCTGTCACGTCACACCACAATTTTTTACTACGCTGTTTATTTAAGTGTATAGAAATTCCATCTTATGCTGGTTACAATAATTCATTCAACAGGATTTCTCACGTCGTGAGGACACTTGCAAATGCTGGAGTTGATTCAATCAATTCCCAATTTGTTTACACTCCGCCCTCGTCTCCGAGTTGGAAAAGCAACATCCAGAGTCATGTTTCGTGAGTATTATTCAACAAAATTAAAATTCCCGAGCTTCGAAATGTAGTGTTGTATTGAAGATTAATTTTAAAAATACTGTGCTGCTAATTTTTTCTCTCATTACCGGCGTTTGTTTTTCAATTTAGTAGAATGCTGCCTTCGTTAAAAATTACACATGACATCAACTTAACTTTGACTACGCAGAAAACTTCGGGCATTGCTGAGCTATCGCCAAACGACGAGCTCCAAGCTGTCAACTGAACTTGACGACCTGAAGGAAAAGATCTCCCAGCTGCAGAAGGAGCTCGACGTGAGCAATATAATATATTACCAAAGCATGGCAAAACTACAAAGTAATCATTTATGTTATTTCAAAACTTATTCTTGCTGCAGGACATTCGAGACGAATGTGAGAGAGTGATCGCCGAAAATAAAGAAGCCATGCAAATCTGCAAAGCAAGGCGGAAGGAAATATCAGATGTGGATGCTCGACGTAACCTGAAGTACAGCGAATGTACCGCATTGGAGAGAGACGCTTCTTTAGCCTCACAAGAAGTTGATAAACTCAAAAAGGCTTTTTCGAAAAGAGCTGGCATGGTATGACGAATAAAATAGTTTTTCCCTTTATATTTGTAAATTTTTTCACGATAATGTTTTGTGAAGAAACGTTTGGTACAGTCTATTCTTAGGTGAAGTCTTAATTAATACCGAGTCTTGATGTACAGTTATTTGTTGATTAATTTAAACGAGTATTACTTGTATTAGTTATTCTGAAACATTCTTAGCAAATCTAAAGCTATTTTTATCGAATTATTCTTGACGAAGCATTGCATTAAAAATAATTACTTTAAATTGAGAAAGTCAGAGGAGCCGTCGTGCAGATGTTTCGCGAACGAATACTTTTGCGCTCCTAAAGTTCTTACATTCCGAACACATCGGCTTCAAATTTCAAAATTAAATATCTTGCCAATTTGATGTAGACTTTTCTTCTGAATTTTCAAATCAATCGAATGTTCCCTTGACTATTTTTCTTGAACATCTGCGGGTGAGTTCCTGCGAAATTATATTTGAACGATTGAACCTCTACAAATCGAACTTGAAGGTACTATAGCAAATAAATTCGAGTTAGGAAGGTTTCGAATTATTGAAATAGGTATATTTGTTGTCGGGAAAGAAAGGAGAATCATGGGGAATTGTAATTGCTGGCGATATTTTGGACCTTAAATTGCTTCTTAAATGAGTTTCCAGGAAGCTGAACCTGGAGGCATTGGTTCATCTGCCCAATTAGTCTGTAACTTCATTTTGAAGTGCATCAAGTTGAATTTTTATTGCTTTTCTCTTTCCTATGTCAGTAAAACAATAGCCAAAATGGACGAAAATTCGAGTTACGGAGGTTTGAAGGGGAAAGCCTTTGAGTTAGGGGAGGTTTTCAATGCATTTTTCCTAATAAGAACTTGAGAAAAAAATTCGACATGTAGAGATGTTTGACTTATATGGATCTTTGAGTTATCCAGGTTCATCTTTATATTTATGAGCCCGTGGGGTTCTCATCCGGAATTACGAATTGAGCGCCTCTGTTTTCAGGCTACCGTGGCGGGTTTCGCGAGCATGCAGCGTCTGATCAAGAGCCTGACACGAAGCAACAATCCGAATGATCGTCAACTGGCGCGAGAGTATCGTGGCGTGACCGTCGACCTGCTGAAAGTTGATGATAGCTTAGGGGCGGGCGTGGCGGCGGTCGCCGGACGCCAGTTGTATTCTCACGTTGTGTCCACGCGTCGCTTCGGGATGGCACTGGCCAAGCGATTCGACGAGATGAATCTGGACGGCACTGTGGCCTTCCTGAGTCTCGACAATGATGAGCAGCAAGGACGAGATCGGATTCCGAGTGATGCGGACCTGGCTCAGGTTTCGAGGGTGAGCCATATACAGACAGCAAAAAGTTATAGGCCTAATGTGTCAAAGATCAAAAAGAACTGAGCAATATGTAAATGAAAAGTGAGACCCCGAGATGGAGACGTAATTGGTGCTAAAACTGTGTCCCTATGTTTTAAGTCTCGGAACGTCCGAATGTCGAACCGTGTTTTCCCACAGACTTCAATGGTAATTAATTTAATTGGTTCTCCAGTTCATCAAAAATTGGGATAAATCCCCAAAAAATAAAATAAAATGTGAATACTAAAGATACTGAATTCACACTGGAGAAAATATGATCTTCTGGCATCAAAAGGACTCAAAAATAAAAACAGAAATTATAATTATTGCTATCCTGAATACAGATGATAAAGAATGCTAAAAAAGAAATAAGCGAAGAATTAACTTGTTTTTTTATGATAAAATGAAGTAAATATACAATAAAGAGGTTCCCAAAAACCCAATCGGAAAATATTTTTACTATGCAGGAATTGACTTTCAGGTTGCTTTAGGTTATTGCTTCTGAAGTACATTACAGTATATTTTATTAATATGCGGCGTTTCATGTCAAACGTTTCTCGGTTTCTCGCATTTTTTCGCACTTGTCGCAAACGACTTTCTCAAAGTTTAGCGAAATTTGTGTGTTTTTAAAAATAGAATATCAAGAAACTGTCGCCGATGATCGAAGGCCCTCGTGAATTGGTAGATGCCATATTCGGGAACGTGATTCTCTGCAAAGAAATTGACGACATGGAACGCCTGGCGAAAACGAAGGCGCCTTGGGTTAAGAACGCTGTTTGGGCCACTGTAAACGGCACTATTTACAAACCGCGTCAGGCCATGTTGTATCCGACCGCCAAATCAACGAGGAACGTGTTCCAGTTAAGAAAGGCCCTGACAGAACAAGAAAAAATCGCGGCTGAGGCTCACGACGCGATCGATTCTATTAAAAACCAGCTGACAAGTGATGCGAATGAGTTGGATCGACTTACCAAGGATTTGTACAGCGCTGAGGATGTCGTGAGGGCTACCGAGTGAGTTCAGTTATTGACATTGACATCTGACTTTCAGAGTCCACTATTTTATAAGTTAGTTAGAATTATGATCATAATCAACAGTTTAACCTGTTTAATTCAAACTTCTCGGAAAACAATACCTTTTGTTGGGGGAAAGAAGGAAGAATTACTGGAAATTGTAATAGGTGGTATTCTAGACCAAAGTTCCACAACCATTTTGGACTCGCAGACCAGCAAATTTTCATACATTTTTTCACAGACTAGCACAGTTTCATAAAATGTTTGCAGGCTCTAAAAATTTTGCTGGAAAGACTTCATGGCAGGTATCCAAAAAGTTTTTCTTCTTCAAAAATTATGAAACAAACAAAGCAGCTATGTAGTGGAATGTCTTCAAAAATTAAAGAGGTGGGCTTGAAGAAATGTTTCTGAGAAAGAAATAATTTAAATAATTGATTTCAGCTGGTGAAAATTTGTCTGAAGTGTTATTAGGAAAAAAGCCAACTTGTATATTCATTCATCAGGTAATTTCAGCTGCCATTGTGTTTCTGACATTTCAGGTAAAGATAACAGACTTGATTGCTACTTTTGTTAATTTATTATGCTGCAGAAAATTTCTGGCAAAAAACGTCTGCAGACCAGCAACTTTCCATTTACCATTGGTTGGGAAACACTGTTCTAGACATTAAATTTCTTCTTAAATGAGTTGACAGGATGCTAAAGGGTGCATGGGCTCAGTCAGTCTTTCAAATCCTTCCAAAATGCAACGTTTCATTTGTATTCATTTTATCTTTTCTGTGTCAATAAAATTATAGCCAAAAGGCCTCTGGAAAATTGTTTATGGATGCTTGATTGGAAAACCTTTGAGTTTTTAATGCATTGTTTCTAAGGAATCTAAGACAGTGAAAGGAAAAAATCAATACCATTTTTTTTCCAAAATACAGGTGGCACCTTGCAATTCAACCTCCCACAATTCAACTGTCCCACTATTCAATGGTCAAATTTGCAGGGAGGTTGACTTGCAATTTGACCTCTTGCCCCAGAATTTGAACTGCTTTGGCCACTTTTTTGTGCTGATATTTCTCAATTTTACCAAGTTTCTTGCAATTTGATTACTTTGCAAGTTGACCCTAGTCTGGCAAAGGATTAGGGTCAAATTGCGAGGTAACAATTGTATCTGCTAGGAAATATTTGAAAGCAGGTGGTGCAACGTATTGAGGTTCGATTGTAGCACTTGTACGATGATTCACTATGACTGATTTACGACATTTATTCTTCATTCGTATTCAGTACTGTGCAAATATCCAGTTTCTCTTATGTTATATTCATCCTTCCACTTATACAGTATACCGTATGTAAATATATACAATATGTCCCTTGTAATATGATTTTTTTACCATATTGAAGTGCCTCCGCGGATTTCTGTGGCTATATTTTTTCGTTATCGCGTTTTTAGAGCTTTCTGATTACCGTATATATAGGGTTTATTGTTCTATGTGTATCATGTTCACGTGCTTCTTCGTCTTTTTATTTTTATAACAGTGAAGAAGCGAGCAAGCTACGGAAGCAATGTTCGGAAATAGAACAAGATTTGACTCAATCCAAGAAGAGGCATTGGAAGAAGAACTGCTCTTGGCAAGAATCTCAGACGTCTTTGCTACTCGATTCCATTTTAGTGGCATCTCTGACTGAAGCTGCGGATCATCCCGAAAACGCGGTGAAAACTTGTCCCCTTAATAATGTGCTAGACAAGTTCATTTCATCTCTTTCGTAAACCGTACTCTTTTTTTTAATGCAGAATCTGACGGAAGCGCAGCATGCAGAACTGAAAGACGAGTACGCGAGACTTGCGAACTTGATAATCGAATCGACCACCGAACTCGTGTGCATTTTGACGAGCATTTTCCAGCAAGAAATCGGGAAACGGGGAGACTCTAATTCTGCTGATAAAGCCAGACAGGTCAGTTCTCAAAATCGTGCTTCCGATTCTACAGAGGCAAAAAGTTTAGGTATAACAATAAGCATAATGCTCTGAATTCAACCTTGAATACAAATTTTACGTAATTTATTTTATTCAAATTTGCGTTTCACATTTTAACGAAGGCAAATTCAAATTTAATTTGAGCCTTATTTCATATCATACCCTATTTTGCTTTTTAAAATATACCGTATTTGCTCAAAAATCGTTTATGTGATTCAAGCAGGATGTATAATCACGGAATTTCAAATTTTATTTTATAATTATGACCAGAGAATTTCAGCGTCGCCAAAAATTTCCATTTTTTGTTGAATTTAAAAGGCACATGCATGTTATTTGAATAAATACAGTGTTGCAATTCTGAAAATTGGAAACCTTTTTTTCTGAATTTAGAGGTTTATTCCTAATACAGTACAGCATCCTTATAGTGTATTCTTGCCAAACTAAAGTCAAAGGGGTATTAATTGACTTGGAAACACAATTTGTTACTTCGATAAATTTTAAAGCTAAATCGGTTTAATACTATATCAACTTTTTTTTTTTTAATGGGAAACTCAAAGTTTATGACCCTAGTGAATGTTTGCCAAACGTGACAGCGGTTGTAGTCAAGTTCTGTACAAAAATCAAGTTTATTTTCAGAAAGTTTGTTAGCCGTTCAAGGCCCCCGTGTAGTCTGAAAGTTTTTGAATTTTGGTCTGTCATCTAGGTAAAATGATAGATAAAGCAGAAGTTTTTAGGAAGAATATGAAATATTTTAAAGCGATTGTGTATCGGCAATTGAATCTCACGTAGCATAGCTGACAGGTATTCGGACGAGGGTGAAAAATCTCGTTTGATTAACACATGCGTACATTGTATCCTCAAACTTTTTTTTTCAGGAACGAGAACAGTTGCGAGAGAAGCAGCGCTCAGCAAAGACCAGCGCAGCTGAGACTTCCGAAAAACACGAAACTCTCAAGGCCGAATTCGCGACGGCGACGGAATCTTGGCGGTCTGCGGAAGCCGCCTTCGCAGCCCTCGAAAAGGATAAGTGGGAAACGCAGGACGCCGTCGTCGCCGCTTCGGCCAAATTGCTCGCTCTGCAGGAACAGCGGGATCGGTTGCGTGAACTCGACGAGTTGGAGGCGCAGCGGGCCAAGTGCGACAAGGCCGTTATCATTTTCATTAAGACGTATCAAGACGACTCGGGGATGATCAAGGATGCGACGCAGCTGGCGAAACGGTCCCTCAAGTCGGTTCGTGCAGCATTTTTCTCATTAAACATTTAAAAATTTTACTAATTAATACATTTTTACTTGGCATTATATTAGGGGTATTTATTTGCGTGACCTTGATCAATTTTACTCTTTCCGTTCTCTGCTGTCTTCTCGTTTTCTCCAATTTTGGCACAATAATGATAGGGTTCTTGAGTCCTTGAATTTTAAAAAATTCTTTCGTGGTATGCAACATGAATACTGTACAGTACAGGTCGACTCTCTTTATAACGATTTTCTCCGAATAAAGGAATTCCGTGTTGAAGGGGTTCTCTACAACGAATTTTTCTGGCCCCTTCAATTTTGGTGTAGAACTGGAGTCCTCCTGTATTTACTCGAGTACAGTATATGCACCCTCAAGTAAGATGCACACCCGGATTTTTAAGCCTTTTTTATTTTTAATTTTGGTGAAATCCTATCTCAAGTGACCGGCGCACCCCATTTTTTTGTAGCTGAAAAATTGAAATGTCCCGAAAAATTTCCACGAAACTGAAATTTCTTCGTGAATTTAATCGGAATCCAAGTAATTTTCAACTGTTTCCATTTTAAAATTTGTCTTTGAAATTGGGTTAAAAATTTCCCATTGGGGTGAATTTCGAGTTGCACCTGAATTTCTAAAATGTTTTTTGCAATTTTCTCCCACTTTCGACGCGCACCATTCTTTTTTCCTTTTAGTTTTGAGAAAAACTTGGGCTTGGTTCTCGAGTAAATATCGTACTGTAGATACCTCTTCGAAAAATCAGTAAAGAAAAAGAAACGTTGTGACTTGCATTTTCCGCAGCTGAATGAGGAAATGTCAAAGCTTAAATCGAAGAAGAGACGCATGGAAGAGAGGATCGCGTCTTTTACCGATGCCCAGAAAGAAGCGCAAGAAGAGCAACAAAAAACTCTGGAAAAGGCCAAGAAACGCTTGAAATTTTTCAAAAGGGAGTTGGAAACGTGTTTCAAAGAAGTGGACGTGATTGTTGTGAGTAAAATTTGCTCGGTTCCGTTTCAATTTCAGCTCTGTTGAAAGGGAGAGCAAATGCAATTTTTGCCAGTCAATTTCAATTCGCGCCATTCTCGTTCTACTAAAGTTTGATTTCATGCAAAATATTTTAAATAGTCGTCTATATTTTAAAGGGCGTCGCCGAGGAACTCATTAAACGCTGGAATCCGCAATTGGAACAATTCGGGAAGAGGTGGGTTGAAGAGTTTCACAACATTTTTCTCTTGGCCCACGCTGGCGGAAATTTCGACGCGGAACTCCGGGTCGACATCAGCTCTGCACAGGTTTGTTCTTGCTCTCGTATAGTAAATGCATCCATTTCCTTCTTTCGTCTTTTTCTGTGCACGTTGCAAAACTTTATTATTTCTTTTGCAGCATGGCATTTTTGCGCTGAATGGAGTTTTCCTCGACGTGACTCTAGCGGGTCACGAAGACCCGTTACAATCGCTGAACGAGTTGTCCAACGGACAGAAGTCCTTGCTAACATTCTGTCTCGTCACTTCGTTGTACGTGGCGCAAAATATTCCGATTTGTTGCATGGACGAGATCGATCAGGTATGAAGCTCAGAAATATTTATGTAAATTGCTGTATAAAAACTAGGCAAAATGATGAAATTGGGCCAATTCTCACTTTCTAATGAATCAATCATGCTTCATCGAAATGAGTATTGAAATCTCTGCAAGGAGTCGGTCAATTCTTCAAGATTGATGAAAAAATTTCGAGAACGCTGTATCGTTCTCAGATCATTTCTTAAAATATCTTGTCTATCATTTCTCAGAATGTATCTGAAGATTAATTTCGAGATCACCTTAAAATCGCTGAATTTTCTGCAGTTTATAACTAAATCTCATTCGTCGATTTTTGCTGTCAATTTCCTACTACTTAACAATAAATTGTTCCTCATCACTCAGATTAATATCCTGAGAAACCTGTTTTGTATAGTCATTATACAGAGAAGGACCATAGTGCGATAGAAGGGTTATAATCTGAAATATTTGTGTTTTTATTGAAGTCGCTAGATGTGATGACGCATCGCAAAGCTGTTGCCAAAGCTGTCAAGGAGTTGAGCGATCGTTTGCAATTCTTCGTCACCACTTTCGGAAACGAGTTCGTTGAGGTGGCTGATCAACGGTTCCTAGTATCGTCGCCTTTATCGGTGAGTTACTTCGATATTTTCCGAGGCGAATTTCAGATGAAAGCTTCTTCTATCTGGATGAGGACGTGTCACTTTATGACTTTATCGCAATTTCCTGAGCAATAAATTACTTTTGTTCGACCCTATTCAAGAGGAACGTGAAATTCAGTTTGTGGTGCTTTATCTCGATTATTTGCCGAGACGTTAAGTTTAGGATTCGTTTCAGGGATGTTGAAAAGAACAGCGGAAGAATTGCTGTAGTCAGTTTTCCGTGCCAATGAATTCTTGATAAGAAATATAAACTACAAGTATTTGGGATTTATCATTTAAATCAATGAGTGGTAAATTTTAAACCGGGAACAAATCGAACAATTTGCATATAAGCTAACGGAAATGTTGATCTCCTCTTCGTTGTTTTGTTCTTGGTCCATCGATAATTTCTTTAGAAGATTTAAGGCGAAATAAATTCCTCGTAAACATTAATTCTTGAGCATAAATCGTCATCACTGCGAATTTCGACGATTTTCTGGTTTTGTTTGGACGGCACACGTATTGGCAGCTCCTATATGAGAAGAAAACAAACCACTTTTGTCAACTCAGGTGCCTTGATGTTAGATTAAGATTTCATGTACAGTACTGTACAGTATATTGTAATCTTTTTGAGGGAGGGATATCATCTATCGAAGGTTATAGATTTATTAATGTCATATGCGAAGATCGCTCAAATAATCCGAAGTGTTTATTTATATTTTTCATAGATGTCGCTAAACTGGGTCTAAAATAACTCTCGTCTGTATCTGTATGATTCCAAGCGATGGAATTCTTCATTAGAGTAAATTATTTATCTAAACTTCGAGCTATTGGTATTCGGTTCGATGTTTTTTTGCAGTCAATCCTTTTTTGCAAGGCAATTAACCTGACGACTATGATTTCAGCGCACGTCAACGGTAATGCCTGTCAGCAAAGACGTGGCCTTGGAATGTATTCGGGAAGCGCAGGTTCTTCACCAGTAAATCCGTCATTTGAAGAATTTTCCGCCTTTTTTTTTACAATTTCATAATTTTGCTAAAACGTGAACTACGTCGGTCGAATTTGGTGCAGAAATACGGTTTGGATGATTTTAGCGCGTTGCATTCGGTGTGTTTTCAGTAATCAAACGTCGAACGCTCAAGAAGGATTTTTTTCTGTGGAGAAGGTTCGAAATTTTTTTTCACAAATGACTGAGTGAATACGTTTGTTACTTACACTTTTATGAAATTCAGCGCGAAACTCGCTGCTGTGAACGGACCGTTTTTGTTGTTGAATGTTTTACTCAGTGGACGGTGGACTTCGGTCGATTTTCTGAGCGCTCTGAAGTGTTTAGTCGATGAAGATCGTGCAAGATCTTTCCTTTGGATAAAGAGACGGACATACAAGTACAAATCGCTCTTCTTTTCAATGCATGAATTTAATGTCAATCCGCGTACAGTATATTGAATGTGCATTTCTTATACTCTCCTCTAAGGACGACATCGCTTTTCCCCTGGTGTAGCAGACAATTTTCCGCTCACTGTCCCATCAGCAGTGTACGCATGGCTTTTTTTAAATTTATAAAATGCATTGACTCAAAATGAGTCATTTCCAGTTTCAGCTTGCCTAAGTGTATTCTGACAATATGCACGACCGTAGAAACTAATTATTTTTTTAGTTTTTTTTAAAATTACATTCTTGATATCCTTCAAAGCAGAACATTTGAAAGGACGTGCATGATGTGTGCTATGGAAGCTGGAATAATGTACATCAGGTCATTCGGACTGAACCAAAATTTAACATGAAGATATTTAATTTTACAGTATAATGTAGTATCAAATTTGTTTTGATCGTCACCTGATTGAAATACTGCTGTACAATATTTTACGATTTTGGCTGTCAAGTCATCTTAGTGCATCATTTATGGAAACACAAAACATAGAATTTTACAGTTGAAATGCAGTAATAGGATCATTTTTTCGAGTTGAACTTAACAAAAAAGGGCCATTGCTTTTTCTGACATATTTGAAGTGAAAAAATTAATAAAACATTGATTTGTTTAAATCGCTGTAAATAAATCCAAGTACAGTAGCATTGTCGTGGTGGGTATTGGGCAAGTGACCTAAACCCTGATCCTTGTAAGCAAATAAGTCGTTATAACGAGATAGAGGCGTTATTGTTACAATATACTCTATGTATAATTTCATCACCACAGATACAGAGCTAACAAACTGACACACTTCACTGCAATTAATTGAATAATGTTACGTGCGTGTTCGGTAGTACTGCATATATATGCCAGAGTGGAACAGCTGTACCTTTTGTTTTGATGCCATACAAATGATCAATTTGAAACTACGAAATGGCTAATGTTTTTTTTTCCGACCGTGAAGAATAGGAATCTCTTGACGAGTGAAGTTTCCCATTTACGCGTTTCTGTGTGTCATCGCACGGAACGCTTCAACGGTGTGAGTGCACTGACAAGATATGAGTACACACGCAATCGCTTCCTTTATCGTCACGCATGCTTCGCTATTCTTGTCAATCTGAGCGCGATTGTTATTACTGCATATAAATAGTAGTCTTCTGCATGCGTCTCGTCGATGCTTCTTCACAGCATCATGCAGCAGCTCGCTCCACGTGATCTGTGTAACATCTGTGACCTGCTGAGGTTTTTTTTTTTTTTTTTTCTGGTGATGTGAATCACATCTGATGAGTTGATAAACAAGCAACTTCTCGTCATCAACCAGGATTCACGCATAAACTTATTCATAAAGCCATTTGAGAAGGGTTTACCATATACAGGACGTGCATGTGCCCAAATGGGGAGGTACAGTATTCTTCCAGTAATGACACAACTGGTGCACACTGGGGTCAGAACTGGTGCAAATGGGATACTTAGGGGTCGAATAAATAAGTGCACCAGTGAGGAAATTGATACACACTTTGGCTACACATGCAATTACACATGAAACCCTGTAGTGCCCTGCTTGAGTCGACCGCAGTTTGTTTTTTTCATTCATGTGCATCCCAAATGTGCACCTGCTGTGTGATTTTGCTTTGGGTACATTTGCGAAACCCTATGCTAATGTACATCACATGTTTAGAAACAGTATACCGGATGAAACCCTGTTTACCCAATGTATCCTTGGAATTGTAGCAAAATTGTATCTACAGCAGTGTACATTATACTGTAGCAACCCTGGAGTATCCCATGTGCACCAGTTGAAATCCCAGTTTTCACCAGTTGGGTGATTACAAAAGGAATAGCTCCCCAACAAGGTGTACCCACTGGCATAGATACAATTCTAACACCATTCAAGGGTAACATTTGTTGCACAGAGTTACATTAAGTGTACTTTTTATGTAAACTTTTTTTTCACAGTTGGTGTACATCCACATGGTTATGCATCAGTGAGACCCCAAAATATAGAAACCCCAACATATATGGACAATTTGATTTTGGGACCATTGAAGGTTTAAAAAATCTGACCTAACATCCGGATAATGTCTCAATTAACATACAGACACTTTTCTAACATTTTTGGAAAATTTTAATTTTTCAATTTCATGAAGAAATTGAGCTAATAATTACATACAGAAATATCAAAAATGAAGTATTTTAAAATAACCCTAATTGATAATAAAAAACAGGTTAATTTTGTGTTTTTTTTGGTCATTTGTGCTCAGTATAGCAAAACATGTTCTTGTTATTTGCTTCTTGAGCTCCTTTCTGATGCCAAAGTATCAGATTCTGTATGATTTTCTGAAATGTGCTTCTCATTACATTTTTTTCTGTGTCTTATTGAAGTTAAAAAACATTATTATATTCAATTTTTGGGGAGACTTTTTCAAGCATTGATCAACAATTAAGAGAACCAATTAAAAATATTTCCATTGAAGTCCATGGGGAAACAAGGTCCAACATGTGGACATTCAAACATGTATAGGGACAAGGTCCAAGCACCAATTATGTCTGTATCTTGAGGTCCCACAGTAAATATGTATCCCTAGTGTAAGCACACAGATGGTGCACATTTGGGATAATAGTGCATAAAATGAAAGAAGAAAGTTTGCTGCACATCAGGAGTACATAGCAGGGTTTCCTGCATGGTAATACATTTGTAGCTCAAGTGTACACTAATTTCCACAATTGGTTATACTGTACCACTGATTTTTGCATACTTGCGCACATACTCTTGGATCATGCATAAGCTATTTTTATAGGATATTGTTGGGATTTTGAACATAAGTGCTGCATTTAAGTTGAGTACTAAGCACTGTATATACCATTTGTAGAAGAAGGGGTGCTGGCAGAAAAATAAAATGTGAGGGAATTACAGTCAAATTAAAAACAAGAAGAGTTAACTCATTATTTCCTGACGCGGGGTCAAAAGGTCACAGGGACTTGTTCCTTCAAAATGGAACAGCTCGTGGAACTACAGTACTGTACTGTACTGTTTTTGCTAGTCTCGATTCCAAGGGAGGAATAAAGATGGAAAATACCAGACATGAGCTTTCCAAAGGCACGGAATCATCCATTATTTGTTCTCAGCAATATTCACTATATATAGAAAAGAATATGCCTATTATAATACGAAGACTGAATTGAATGTGTTGCTCAGCATGAGAAGCACGGATCACGAGTCCTCATATGAAAGCAGAAACACCGGCAGCTGATCCATTCTGTGCTCATGCAGTTTATGCAATCCGATTTCAGATTTGCGTTTTTTTGTTGTTGTTGCTGTCCGTGTCAATTTTTTTTCCTGGGTGATGGGGTTTTATTAAAGTCCGTAGACAGCCCGCAATTCCGACAGCAGAGTTTCCTTCTCGTCTCGTGGAAGGAAACTGGCCCTGGCCGCATTCATGTTCTGTGCACAATAAAATACATTACAGAAGAGTACATTTAAATTCTTGATTACTTAATTGGGACTGAACATACTGTACGTTTTCAACAACAACAAAATCACATCGTTCAACTGAATTTCTTTACGGAACGTAGCTGAAGCAGCGCATCTGAAATTGACGTCATTCAATTATTGAGGCTACAAACTTAATCCTCGACTGACAATCAACTCGAACTTACATTTCATGTCGAATTCAACTATACACATGTAATGATAGGTAGGATTTATTGAAAATCATTTCCATACGATAATTTAGACATATAAGCAAGCATATGCTGAGCGTATCTCCGTAATAGCAAACGAGATCCTAAAATTTTGATCATTATTTTATTCTTGTGACTACATGGAAGCATAACAGAGAATTACTGTATATATGGAAATGAAAATACAGTATATGACTCGCTAATGTGAGTATTTAAAGATAAGACAAGCATATCAATAAAATCCAAAGTAAAAAGAGATTGCAGGTCGACTGAACGACAGAAGCACGAAAAGTTAAAAAATAAATTCTACAAAAATGCCTGAATTTCAAGATCTGGAAAACCACACATGTGTGAAACCATGCACGTGAAAATTAAAAAGTTGTGCGTCCGGCACTTAAAATTGAATTTACAGTTAACAGTACTGTATATTTAATTTTGGGATTTTTATGGATTTCATTTTGCCTTGCATGGTTTCAAATACAGTATTACCCTTTTGCTGGGTTTACACGTTTTCGAGCCTGTTTTTTGTGGACTATATACCCGAAGTTTTTCTCAAATCTTCTAGTTAACTACACTCTTGAGAGAGAACACGGGAATGATGCACAAAGAAAATGAATAACTAAAATAAATAAGAGTTGACTCACAGCTCGAACGAAGTGGGCCTCGGTCATTCCCAGGTCAAACAACAAGCGATACTCGTCAGATAGAGTAGAAAACGTGACGGTTGGATCATCGCGATTGATGGAGAAATTAGCACCATCTTCTGCGAATCTGCACAAGAGAAAGAAAATCAGTCAATTTTTCTCAATGGAGTTATACATAACATAAATCATAAATGATAACAGCTGGCGAGTTGTATGTTGATAGTCTTATCTGGAAGGAAATATGAAGCATCAATAGGCTTATTTTTTAAATTTAGATTTGTGTTTAGGAATTTATGTACAAAGCAGTACTGCGTAAAATGGACCAAACTGCACAATTGATATATCCCCTATTGTGAGTTTTTTAAAGTTTCAATAATGAACATCATCCAATCTGACCAAGACTGGAAATATCATTTGAATCACAGACACATTTTTTTTCCTTTGCTATAAACTCACCTCAATATTGGATGATTTCCAGCTGATGTCAATGGGATGCTTCCAGTCACATAACTCGAAATTGGGCAACATTCAAAATGCACCTTGTCCCTTAAACAGCGCTGATAAATTTTTTGATCACCAATAACTTGGTATCCATGTCCAATCCGTTCTGCATGCAGCACATCCAAAGCCTGTGATGAAATTAATATGAAAATACATGGGTAACTGTCAGAATAAAGTATTATGATGACCTTTTACCAAGGAATTTTGATCCCATCAATCATCAGGTTCACAGAGAAGGATTTTGGTTTGGACTCCAGGAAAAGGTAACCAGCTAATATAATGGTTCAAACAATCAGTAAAGTACTGTGAGGCAGCAAAAACCTAATTCAATGCACTTCATGAAAGCAAAGATGCTTTTATTGAAAGCTTTTTTACCTTTGGGTGCCAAAAGTCACCCATATCCAAGTTTTTCACCCATTCCCTGGTAACCATGGAATATGGGTTGTGCTTTCATGCCTCTTTTTTTTACACTAGCAAGAAATATGGCTGATTATTTGCTAGGCTTGCTTACCTTCTTGTTGGACAACAATTATTCTTTGAAAATAACAACAGCCACCAGCAGAGCACTCATGCAGCATGTCTCTCTTGTTAAATAAACAGCCCTTTGTCCTGAGTTTAAAACTGAGCATTTAAATAAAATATTGGAAAATTATACAATAATTATGTGCCAACCTTGGAAATATGCTAGTTTGTGCATGAACATATATAGTCAGCATCCATCCTATTGGAAACTCTCATGCTACATAAAATATAGTATAGTGATGATATGATTCACCCTGATCTAAAATACCATATTTTGCATATAATGTGGGAACATTGCATTGAGCCTAAAAATGTGAGATGGGAATTCAAGTTAGAAACAGTACTTACTCTCTCAACCATATAAGGGGGACCATTTTCTCCAGCATGTACAGTCCTGTGGACTCCAATCTCCTTGGCTTTCTTGAAAGCTGCCAACTCCTCTGGAGCAGTCATATTTTCCTCTGCAAAAAAGTAATCACTTGCATCATAGATTATATATGCAGTTAGATCTACTTGCATTTTTTTCAATAGGAGAAGTTTGAAATGCATCACGAAACCATGAACAAAAGGACAGCCTTCCTCTGGGAAACTTTCTGAGATTCTGTGTTTAATTCATTTTATTTTATTTTCAATTTATACATCCACAACATTTTTTGAATGAGTGGAATAGAATGGGTTGAACAGACGTGCCATTCGAAATTAAACAGAAGATTTCTCTCGAATTTGTGTTGGGTTTGGAATCCACTTCGCTGCTGTGAAATTAGGAGTGGAAACATTTTGTCACGACAGAATTTCATCAAGTTGGAATGTCACCCGTTATAAAAGGGCACAATCTTCCTGTGGTTGCAATTATTTTACAACTTTGAGAAACCAAAGATCTTTAAATTCTTGAATCGTCATTCGTTTGATCATGTTCTATTGAGGAAATAGTCTGATATTTGAAGCAGACATGGAGTTATTTTCTACGGATGTTTTGCTAGGCGGAATCTCAATTATAAAATGGTTTCCGGATACAATAAACAGCTTCACGAAAAAGGCGTTCTGTTGATTGTTTTTTTTTATATTCCTGAAATTCGTTTTTATATCTTCCGGGTGTGAGTAAAAGGCGGGAAACGAGAGCAACTTGACACCTATAGAGGATGCAGATACAGTATAATAAACACTCAACCTTTCCCATATATGCTCAGAGTTGAGAATAAACATCAGTATCTAATGCTTCAGTGAATAACCTTCACTTAATTTTTGTCACCGAGTTTCAAGTTTTATTGGAAACTCAATCCTGACCATTCGGTTGAGTTGGGAGCGAGAAGTTCTTCTTCAACAATCCGTAAAACTTATTGAATGGCCAATGCCTGAAGGAATTGACAATTCCATGCATTTTATCAGATATTCCAAATAGGTCAACAATATTATGACTGCGTAAGTTCCTTAAGATGCACGAGGCCAATGGAACGAATGAAGTTGGGTCTAGAGATAATCTGGGTCATGTCATTTAACCCATTAGGGTGCTAAATAATAGCGAGCATCTGCAGCTGGTATTTTGTCCAGATTAATACTTGAGTTTACTGCTCAAATTGCAATCACGAAAGTATGAATTGTATTCCACTCTCAAAAAAATACTCAAACACAAGAACGTCGTCCACGTGCACGATTATCAAAAAACAGAAAAAACCTTGTTACAGCGATTCACAATTTACGTCAATACACATCAAAATTAATTTCATTTACGGCAAGTTTTATTTGATTTCCGGCAAATTTTTTCTCAGCAACTACTATTTTCATTTTCTTCGGAAAAAATTTTGACTAAGAACCAGAAATGTGATTTTACAAAGCCTGGCGGATCGCGGAAAATTCGCAGTGACCGTATTTCATTAAAAATCTTAAAACACACCCATTTTAAATATATTTCATGTGCTTTTCAAACCCTTTCAAGGTTTAAATGCAGCAAAAGATAAAAAAAATGTCGGGATACTGCAGATTGAAAGACGGCATTAGGAAACCATTTGAAGGATATCCAGTTCTATTAAACTTCTACGCTTTCTCTGTATCAAGAAAATTTATTGTTGAAGAATCTTGCATTTATATTCAAGGAAAAAAATATTTGGTATCTTGATACAGTAACTCACAGATTTCTGTATTCATAAAAAATGTATCTGAAAATTAATGGGTTTCTCAATAATAAGTTGACCCCTGCACAATGGAATTAATTTGTGCAACAGACTAGTCCGTTAAGTGAAAAGTCTGCTATGCAAATTTGATTTCCCTATTTATGTTTACACTTACGCAAAACAAGCAAGATTACAACCAAAAGAACTAAAAAAAATACAACACACACAAACATTAACAGAAAGAATAATGAAATTTTATATTCAAATTAAGTTGGGAAGCAAGGTGGGATATCATGAGGGTTTCATGCCCACTGACAATGATGCACACTTCTACAGACCGAAGTCTGTTGTGCGGATTTTTCTGTTATGTGAGAGGAAAAACCGCCTCCAGAGGCAGTCTTTCCTGCAAAAATCTGTTGTGGGGGAGGTCTGTTGTGCGGGGGTTGATTATATAACCTGATCGTCGACCATAATCAAAATTACGGTGATAATGAAATAAATTTATACGGAGATGCATCTTTCCTGTGCGCGCCTGATCAAATATCTCCTAATTTTTTGGAAGAATTCGATCAAGAGATGAATGATGTTCTTTTTGACACGGTGGAAATAATTAATGCTGTGATGGAATTCAATACACTCACCGTCTTCCTCTCCAGGAATTGGAGATAATCCGCCTTCGTCGCCTGCTATGTCAATGCCGACGACACCCTTATCACGAAACTCGTCGCAAAAATCCAGGATATCCATGGCCCAGCCTGAAATTTCGTGAATAATCCAGTGGGGTGAGCAAAAATTGACTCTTTTTCTTCAGATGTGCATTGAAGAAATCAAGGCTCTTACTCCATTTCCTACACAAGTGATAACGAGGCGGCTCACGATCACCATTGTCACTCTTATTTAGAAAATCTTGTCAAAACTCAACCGTTAGTGGGTACAGATTTTATTTAGTGACATGATTTCCATGCGACGATGAGAGATGGAAAAAAGGAAAAATTATATTGGGAAATTGCGGATAGATAGAATATGAAAAGGAAATGGGTGCAATAAACAAGGTTTACTTGACTATGTTCTTCTCATTCTCATTTTGCTTGCGATTCTCCCATTTGGAAGATTACCAAAGCAATTAACAGCCAAATCTAAAGATTTTCAAGTAAATTAGTTCCTCAGTTTCCTTTCAAATACCGAAGTTTAACATGTACAAAAAAATTGCATTGCATTTCCCATTTTTTTTTCAAAACTTTTAGATTTAGAATGATGGAGTGTCAATCAGTTGCAGCTGGTGGTAACTTTCCCATAACATTTAAAATTCAGATGCAAGCCTGAAAAAAGCATTTTTAACCAATTTTCAAACCAAAAGTACTTTACAGTACACTACTGTATATAAATAAACTAGAAGGCAGGACAAATGTTTGAATTTAAGCTAAAATCCAAAAGGAATTTAAGTGCTTTTCACTTGCATTTGTACTTGAAATACTAATAAAAATGTTCATAAAAAGTAGTTGAAGCAATTATCCAAAGTCCTTTTTTTCCTGTTACATTTTACTACAAAAACATTTTCGTTCTAAAAAAAAAAAAGGTGGAGCAGGTCATTTGTAGGGATAGATTTTCCCCAAAATTCGTTTTGAAAATATTTTTAATATATTAAAACAGTGGGGCCTTGAGTGACAACTAAAATGAATTCCAGCAGCCCATTTGTTATCCAAGACAAAATGTCCCATAGATAAGCATAAGATATAATCAATATGTTGAATGAAATCAAGGTAAACCAACAAGGAAATGAGCAGGGCCAAATTCAAAACCCACAAGAACAAAAATAAAACATTAGGTACACTACTTTTTAGTTTAAATTAATAAAAGCAAAGGTATTGTGAAAAAAATGAACTTAAATTTCCTCAAAATTCTGATTAGCCTTTGAATTTCTCTTCGAACCCAATTTTGGGAATACACTGTTGTCATAGAACATGTAACTTCACAACTTTTTAATAAAAAATTGGGGTTCCTTCCTTGACTTGAGCATTGTTTCTCGGTTTAAGTTTGCTTCTTGACAGAAAATGACAGGAAAAGCCTGGTTTTTTGTGTGTGTAGGAACTAGGAAGTTTGCTGCCTCATTGGGCATTTATTGTTCACTCAAGGCCCTGTTGTGAAGGCAGTAACTCACAATTTGACATCCTGCAATTCAATTGTCCTGCAATTTGATGGTCAAATTTGCTGGGAGGTCAACTTGCAATTTGACCCAGAAAGAGATGGGCAAAAAACATCAAATATGATGTAGAAAACATTGCATTTGACATTGCTTCGCAATTTGACCACTTTGCAATTTGACCACTTTTCAATTTGACCACTTTACAATTTGACCACTTTGCAAGTTGACCACTTTGCAAGTTGACCACTTTGCAAGTTGACCACTTTGCAATTTGACAACTTTGCAATTTGACCACTTTGAAATTTGACCACTTTGCAATTTGACCACTTTGAAATTTGACCACTTTGAAATTGGACCTTTTTGAAATTGGACAACTTTGCAATTTGACCACTTTGCAATTTGACCACTTTGAAATTCAGCAATAGTCCATCAACAGATTATGGTCAAATTGCAGGGCACCCCTTTTATAAGGAAAGTTTTGCTAAAAATCACAAGAATATGGCAATAAGTGAGTGCAGGCTCACCATGCATTCCTCGGATGCAAGACAGGATGAGTCTTCCTTTGACCCCGAAGTCCTCCTCGCCTCTACGCAAACCCCTCAGCGCGGCTTCCAAGCAGTCTTTCGGGGTCGGTGAGAACACCCCTCTGCCAGGCACTTTGAGGGAGTTCATGGACTCCAGGGTCTGGTTCACTTGCTGCTCCATCAAATCTTTATCTGCTTCACGCGCTTCGGCAAAGTACTGCTCCAGGCTTCGCGAGGACACGTGTTGGATGTGCTCAGCTGATTGCTGCGACAACAACAGCATGGGACACATGCGCGTCTCGTAGTACAGGACGCCATCTTTGGCCTGGTCTTCCGCATACTCGTAGGCAATCCTCTCAACGGCTGAAGGGTCATCCCTATAAAAAAAAAATAATAATACCGTATTTACCCAAGTACCACGCGCGCACCTTTTTTCTCGAATTTCAGAAGAAAAAAAAGGGGTGCGCGTCATAAGCGGGTACAGTTTTTTGAAGAATTTTTAGAAAGTTCTATGTGCATTATACTTAATCATAATGGAGAAGTTTGGAAAAAAAGTGACAAGAAAACTTTTTTGTACTGAAAAAGTTGAAAATTGGTCAGATTTTTGTTAAATTCATGTCTAAAGTCAAACTTTTTGTTTCTATTTTCGAAATTTTGNATTGGTCAGATTTTTGTTAAATTCATGTCTAAAGTCAAACTTTTTGTTTCTATTTTCGAAATTTTGTGGTTTTAGATTTACTAAAAATTTGGGTGTGAGTCATACTTGGGGATACTATTTTAGCCAAATTTCCAGCTGAAAAAACCCTGTGCGCGCCTTACTCGAGGGCGCGTGGTACTCGAGTAAATACGGTAGATGCAAGTCTATGACAAATGTCAATTTCAAAAGTGTGGATTGCAGTTTTTCAAACACCGCGTACTGTATATAAAGGCCGGGTTTCAAGCAAGTTCAATAAAAAAATTGATTTATTTTTAAAAACGATTTCAATTCGGAAAGGTTGTGGTTCAGCAAAGTCTGCTGAAAAAGATTATCGCAGTGAGTCCCAGTCACTTTGTGCCCCAAGAAACCCCGACACTGATAAGACCTCAATCGCTGTCAAAAAAAAATCCCATTCCCACCATGAAAAAAATAAAAAGGGACTTTAATATCTCTCTATACAGTACAATAATCTTGTCGGCAACGATTTTTCCTGCATAACGAATTTTAGTTTGGTCCCATAGGATTTTCTCTACCCACATTTTACAGAGATTCTCTACAACAACATTCTCTCTACCATTTTTTTTAGCTTTTCCGTTGAATTTTGTTGTAGACAGAGTCCAACTGTACTTTGAATTCCAAGATTCATCTGAAGTTCATTCACTTAATATACAGTAATTGTGCGGATGAAGCTCCGATTTTCAGTTCAAGTTTTTTTCTTATTTTTCTTCTGTTGATGGTACAATATATAATCTTATTACAGCATTCTTGTTATAACAAACAATTGCTTAAAAAAAATTAAAATTTAAGAGGGCCCTGTTCAAGAGGCGCAATCTCCATTTAATTTCCTCATGACAATTTTGTGTTGTAACAAAGTATTTTTTCCTGATCCTAATGGCTTTTTTTTGGAACAAAATCGTTTTGATGTTGTTAAATATCTTGAGTGCGATACCGTCTTCGTTTTATAAGGGTAAACCTTTCTTTGGTCCGTTCCAACTACCCGAACAGTTAGGACTAACGTAGAAAGTTCAGTTGGTTACAAGGTCTCGGAGGGAGTTTCTGGCCCTTTTCTCTGTGATGAAAAAAAAAATTCAAAAGGGAGAAAATGTATTTGTCCAAAATGCATAATGTATTGAATTTTCTGGGATTTGTGAATATGGTACGTGGTAGTTTTATTTTCATTCCAAAGATTTCCAACATCAACAAAAATTGGGACAGGCATGCAATCATTTACCCACTATTCCCCCTGAAGCTTATACATAACATTATAGAAAGGATATTGAAATAGGATAGCATAAAAAAACTGTTTTTTGCAATAAAAAAAATAAGAATTTACAAATCCCATATGCATTATAGCAGTGTAAAAAAGCGTATTAATCATAATCTGGGGTTTGGTGGGGATATCCTTTGATCAGAGGTTTAAAATAACGTTTGCTGATTCATTCTTACAAATAATTTCAAGCCACTTACTTGAGTAAGTCAAGAATGGTTTCATGACGCAAGGCTCCATCAAGGTGACAATGGAGTTCAACCTGAAAAACAATTTTCATTGGTCACAACAAAGAGTCTGTTATTCAATTCAGACACAATAATGATTCACAATCCAATTAATCAATAAAACCAACTGCAGCAAGTTAGGCAGCTTTGAAATGAACCTGGATGAACATTTAAAAGTATTTCCTCAATAAACTTGTAAAATTCCTGAGACATCTGAAGTCTTATTATGCATCTGTGAAAACTGAACCTCATTCCAAAATTTTAGTGATACTGTACCATGAAATCTGAAAAGGCAAAATATCAACAAACATGGCAATCTATTTATCGGAAAAGTATAAAAAAAATTGGGTGAGTATTTTTACTTACCCTGGATTTTGGAATAACTTTCAATGTTTTATGACGAGGCAGGTAACCATAGTCCATTTCTCTTTGATAGAACTTTCCAGTTGAACAAAGAACACAAACTGGTGAAATTTTCTGCGAAAAAGAAAAGATTACAGCTGAGGAATTGTGCTATAGTCAAGGTTGGAATCTGGGACTTAATCGACAATTTGACAAAAAAAAACCAATAGATTCCAATCTTCAACAATAATTTGGGAAGTTGTGCCAAGGATCGAAGTTCTCATATTTTTTTTAATCAATCCATTCTCATGGAACAGGAATTATAAAAAAAAACGGACCAACTTCCTTTCATCAATAAAACAGATGATGTCTCTGACTTACTTAAGGGCTAAGGGAATATAAGCGTTTACTGTTATAAGTTTATAGGAGAGGTACGACACCCTAAAGTTATACGAATTAGCACTCGTAAAAAGAGCAGTCTTTAAAAAGTGTCAGCCCAAAAAAACCGACCTTTTCCCTGGAATATAGCCCAGAGTGCATATCTTGATCACTCAAAAGGACAGCATTTGTTGAAAATAAAATTAGTAATAAGTTAAAAACTGCAGGATTAGAGAGGTGCTAGGAAAATGGCAGAACTTCAAGAAAGTCGGAGATCCAATGAGACCAAGCGTGACCTCGGGTTCCCACAAGATTCTTAATTCTTGGGGAAATCCTTTTAGAAGGATAATACTCTCATCAGGGACGAAAATGTCATAGAAACAGAATTGTATAATTAGTGAATTATTATTGTATTGAATAATCAGTTGCTTCTGTGTTGTCTTGCGCAAAAGACTGCTTGCTGAACTGTTGTCCAAATTGATCAAATCTAATACTCAAAAAATATATCAACCTTACATTATAGGGTGTCAAGCACCCCAGCTGCAGCCCAGCTGATTGTGTCTAAAAACTTCATTTCATGTTCTGCAAAAAAGATTCAAGTAAAAATCTGCGAATCAAAGTACCGTTTCTAACAGCATTTGCGAATCAAATCTTCAAAAGGAAATTGAACCACTTTCTGCGAGAGAACGTATCACTCAAAAACTAGGGATTTGGGCTTTATTTTTCCTAAAGAAATTGGTTAGCAACAAGGACACGACACGAGGAAAGGTTCTGAAGATAGAACAATAGGGAGGATATTTGCTTCTTCATTTTGAACTAGAAGACTCATATATCAGCCTCGTCTTTTGATAAGGAGCACAAACATCACTATCTTTCCCTTGCTGCAAGACGTTGTATAAAAAAGGATGGCGACATAAAAGATAACTTGTTTAAGGAACTCAACTTTATGTTAATTGTTGATGCAAATAATGAATAAATATACAAATGGTATTGAGTCTATGATGAGTTCAGGAGACAAACACAATAGCCTTTCCACCAGTTAAACTACTGTTGAAAGAAAAGAAAAACTCATCAAGAAAGGTTAATGATACAAAATACTGTACACTCAAATAAAATAAGTCGCAAGACGGTTTTTTCTTCAACTATCAGGATCCTAAAAATTCAACCACTGTTGAGTGAACTCCCTGAAAGAGAAGTGATTAACTTTTTGAAAGAAGGTTTATCATAGCCATTCATTCTTTTATGGAGACAATTTTGCTTTGGGGAAATAGACCAACCATTCATTTATAACTGTAGAATTGCTTCTTTCTTTCAAGACAATTGGCTTAAAATTTTGGGATTGGAGCTTCAATCATGACCATTTTTGGACACAGCACAGGGTATAGTCAAGTGTTAAGCTGTCATTCAAGGCAGCAGTGATTGTATATACAAGGGTTGGATCATAAAAGATGATAAACAGCCACTTGACAGAATTGGAGGTGGATGCAATATTTTCTTTTGCTCTTCAATTCTTCATTGGTGTCTAATAAATTTTTCTTTGAGTAATCAGCTACAGAAAAAAAAAAGAAAAAGACCTGGATCACAGTGAATTCCCTTTCCCGTGAAGTGTACTAGAGTGAAGTTTACCACATAATCCCCAAAGTCATAGAGCATGCAAGTGCACATTCAGCTGTTCTTGATCAATTAAACTTCACTTCAGTGCACTTCAGTGGTGGGGATTCACTGTCATCCAAGCCTTTTTCTTGTTTCCTTCTGTAGCTGAGTAATTTATGAGAAATTTATTGGACACCAATGAAGGACTGAAGAGCAAAAGAAAAAAAATTGCATCCGCCTCCAATGATGGCAAGTGGCAGTTTATCATCTTTCACAAACCAACCCTGGTATATACTGCAGTTCTGCAGCTTAACCTCTTGACACACTTAACTCTGATACTCTTATCATATAAGAAGCCTTTTGATAAGAGATGGTTCTTATCACAGCTTGCGAACTCTCATTTTTAACAGACTATAGAGATATGGTACAATAATGTTGCCAAGGGAAACCTGCTTCTTAAACTCTTTATTTAATGTACAATATTGTGACTATCGTTCAGTAATGAAACTTAATGCCACTCTGGACACCCTGATGATGCCCATCAGAATTCCACGCGTTTTGTATTGGCTTGGACTCGTAAGCATGCTTACAAAGCATTTTGAAAATACAGTACAGTATAGTAATGAAGGTGGAATAGTTTTGATTAACCTGTTTAGCATTTTATTTCTCCTAGATTACCATGAAAGCATGATCTGTATTTGGTTTTTGTGTGATGATTTTTTGAGGAGATCAATTTGGACAACAGTTCAGCAAGCAGTCTTTCGCGCAAGACAACACAGAAGCAACTGATTATTCAATACAATAATAATTCACTAACTATACAATTCTGTTTCTATGACATTTTCGTCCCTGATGAGAGTATTATCCTTCTAAAAGGATTTCCCCAAGAATTAAGAATCTTGTGGGAACCCAAGGTTGCGCTTAGTCTCATTGGATCTCCGACTTTCTTGAAGTTCTGCCATTTTCCTAGCACCACTCTAATCCTGCAGTTTTTAAATTATTACTAATTTTATTTTCAACAAATGCTGTCCTTTTGAGTGATCAAGATATGCACTCTGGGCTATATTCCAAGGAAAAGGTCGGTTTTTTTGGGTACTGTGAAAAATTTCTGACGAGAAAAATGCTCACGATTAAGCATATTGAAATCCCACAGCATGGAGAGGATATTTGAATATTGTCATTTGCGAATATAAGGGAATCGGGAATTCATTCAGTCTCTGTACCGAATCACCGAGTCGAGAGCAAACGTTCTTCAAGATTTTCGCGAGATCTTTGTGTGTGTTTCGATATATACCAACTTTAAAATAGGGTGTTTTGCACCCCGGTCGCAGCCCGACCAAATTCTTGTGTTTTATTTAAACTTCACTTTACAAACTCTCAATCCTAAATTCTAATCTTTACCTTGTTGGGATTTATTCCCAACAATTGGTTAGCAACAAGGACACGACACGAGGAAAGGTTCTGAAGATAGAACAATAGGGAGGATATTTGCTTCTTCATTTTGAACTAGAAGACTAATATATCAGCCTTGTCTTTTGATAAGGAGCACAAACATCACTATCTTTCCCTTGCTGCAAGACGTCGTATAAAAAAGGATAGCGCCATCATAGATAACTTGTTTAAGGAACTCAACTTCATGTGAATTGTTGATGAAAATAATGAATAAATGTACAAATGGTATTGAGTCTATGATGAGTCCAGGAGACAAACACAATAGGCTTTCCACCAGTTAAACTACTGTTGAAAGAACAGAAAACTCATCAAGAAAGGTTAATGATACAAAATACTGTACACTCAAATAAAATAAGTCGCAAGACGGTTTTTTCTTCAACTATCAGGATCCTAAAAAATTCAACCACTGTTGAGTGAACTCCCTGAAAGAGAAGTGATTAACTTTTTGAAAGAAGGTTTATCATAGCCATTCATTCTTTTATGGAGACAATTTTGCTTTGGGGAAATAGACCAACCATTCAATTTTCAAAAATAATTTTTGTCTTAAAATTTTTCAAAACAGTTTGGATCATAGGTTTAATGTTTCACATGTAGGGTAATGCTCAATGAGTGCTAAAATTGCTTTGATGGAAACAAAGAGACGTTTTTGGAATTTTTTTAAATTTTTTTCGAATTTTTTTGAATTTTTCAGAAATTTGGGAACGAATTAAATGATTTCCCATAGAAGTCTATGGGAAATCATGATTCGTAGTACAAACGTTTCATACTACGAACGTAGCTCCAGAACGGATTACGTTTGTAGTGTGAGGTACCACTGTAATTATTAGAAAGTAGTTCTCAACGATTGATCATCGTTGATCACCAACTTTCGTAAAATAGTTTTTGGATAACAACCTGAATGCCCAAATTTGAAATGAAATCAAGAGTTTTCAAAGCAGTGTGCCAGGAGCATTGTTGTGGTGCAAAGTTGTAGAGCATGCATGTGCACAACTGATCTGGGTGGGCACTTCACCAGATACAACTCATTCAAGTTTTTATTTTTTGTTTCCATTTTTGTCTGGGGATGAAAAAAAAACGGTTCTAGGCCAGAAAAGGATGAGAAATCCAATAAGAAAATGCACGTCCATCTCCGGTGACGGTTTGTGGTTGACTCCAAGAACTTTTGTTAGAATGGGTGGGCACAGCACCAGAAAAAACTCATTAAATTTTTTTTCCCAGTTTCCATTTTGTCCAGTGATGAAAAAAAAATTTGGCTCTAGGTTAAAAAAGGATGAGGAATCCAATAAAAAAATGTTCATCCACCTCTGGTGATGGCTTGTGGTTGACTCCGAGAACTTTTGTTAGAACCCTGGTAGATCTTAGAAGATTGTTTTCTCAACCGTATTCTCCATGAACAGACCCTCCGTTCAGATTGTTTCTTTACGGAACTTGACAGTATTATAATTCAAATGGATACAGACAGAACACCCTCCTTATTCACAATTGAAAAATAATTCACAATTGACCTGACCAACTGCCCCATCCAAGCAGAATTCATAATCTTACTGCTGATTTTATTTTTAAACATGCTGCCCAGCCGAATGATTTGGATTTGTTAAAAAAAATTGGGCAGGAGGACACAGAAGGGTGTGAAAAAAAACGCCTCACAATTTGGCCCATGAAAGCACTGTGCTCATGCCTTCAGCCAAAAATTCAATTTTCATCTATGAAGGTATTTATACTGTACACATACTGTAATATAATCAAGAGGCAAGCATTCAAGCATTTAGAAATGATAGTTTTTTTTTCATGAATCCTACATAATATTCTGACAGATGCATTTTACAATCTCTAGCTGACATCCACACATTTTTATTTGGTGTCATGCATTAATATGAAAAATTGTGCGAATAGCTAAAATTAGAGAAAAATATATACTTAGAAATATTATCATACATTTGCTTTGTCTACGCAGAATTTAAAGACACAAAAATGTTTAAAATGAAAATGTTGTCTCTAATTGCTCAGTGAAACATTTTACCCTTATTTTTTCGTAAGATGAAGTTTTTGTAGATCCTGCATGGAAGTTCTGGCTGGCATTTCGCCAGCAGCCAAAACGTACCAAGTATCTGGCGGATATTATAGAACCAATCCAATTTGTACCACAACTGATTAACCACTGTATCTCACTCTTTGTCATTTTATGAATCAGTGTTAATAAGAAGTCAAACCATATCTACTGAGGCACAATAAACAGTCCTTCCAAGAGGTGCTCTGAGATCAGATGGCACGAACGTAAAGGAATGTAAACTGTTGTTCACTCTCCGGGTGCAAGTAGGGAACTGCTGAAGGCAGGCTTTGTTTCATTATATCTGCGCCGATGCAGATGGGGCGCACTTTCCCACGGTCCCTCATTGGCTGCTTCCCCTTCTTCCGCTTGGGTTCCCTGAGGTTGCGCCAGGCCCCCGGTGCACTACGTCAGGGCTTCTCAACCAGCGGTGCACTACACCCACTGGTACGTGGAGAACCCCATCATGCAAGCAGTGGGTGGAAATTAATATACAGATGCAGAGGTGATGAGTAGATTCTTATTTGTTTATTTATTTATTTAGCATGCCATATTCACCTGAGTACTGTGTACATAGCCTTAATTGAGCACCATGGTAGTTTTGAGTTAATTTTTGTAAATACAATTTTATCGCACAGTAAGATACGCACCCCATTTTTAGTGATTAGCATAAAAAACAATAGCATCCAAATTTGGATTTAGACATGATTTGATTTAAAATTAAATTAATCGGCATTTATGTTCATGACAGTAAATTTTTAAATTCTATTGGTCCAAAATTTTCTATTGTAGAATAAAAAATAATGCACATCTAAATTTAGAAAGCTGTTGAAAATGTATACTCATCTATGATGCGCACCACATTTTTCATATACTTCTGAGGGGAAAAAAGGTGCATGTGGTACTAAAGTAAATTCAGGATTGTATACTGCAGTTGAGCCCCTCCTATTCATATTTCAAGGGACTCCTTCCAAATATACATGGGATTTTTGAGTGAGATAATTTGGCTTCATCTCTGGGTAGGTTGATCAATCAAAAGTATTTTCTGCCCAGATTGTTGGAACTGTTTTCTAGAGAACCCCATCATCAGTTGGCATGAATTGCAAATGTGCAGAGGTGATGATTGGCTTTAAAATAATTTATTTATGCAAAATATTGTACACTTGAACTCCTCTTGGTCAATTTTTAAGGGAATCCCAAAAAAAATATTACACGGTGCTTTTGAGTTAGGGAATTGGGCTTTACTTTGATAGGTCGATCAATAGAAGTCACTTCCTGGCCAAATTGTTAACACTGTTCATTATTCATGGATGCCCGACCTACATACAGATATCTCATTTACAGTATTATGGAGAGCAGGAAAAAAAACAATTTGGTTCTGTTTTTTATTTTCTTTTTTCTAAAGCATGTGTTCTAAAATCTAGCCTCATTTTCGTAGCAAAAGAGCCTAATAACACTTGAGTGAGGGACAAACATTTTTGAGCTATAGCAATGTATCATACCCCGCTTCATTTTTTTTCTTCTTCTAATCATTCCAGTCCCGAGTCTCCCGACGGAACCCAGGAAAAAGACCCTTACTACTGGGACCCATTTTTTTAAATTACACGCTCCAAGGAAGTGTCCCTTATTTGAAGCCCCGTGCACTGGTTAATTTCCATCCTCTTTCCACATCAATCGGAGATTTCCATTCAGAAAGGAAATAATCATCCAGGTCATGCAAAAGCAGTTGACCAGTTACAAATACTTTTTTATTCTTTCTGTGCTGCACGTTTTATGAGTATGGGATCTGTTCACTTCTGATTACCACATTGCAGTAATGGCCTTGCACTGTGATTTTTTTCATCCAAAAATGTAAAAATAAAAATAAAAATAAATAATGGCCATCATTATTCATGCATTTTTATGTTGTTTAACTATTTTTGAATACCTTTGCTGTAGTGATTTTTTAAGCACTGGAATGTGTTGAATGCATGTGTGGGGGATGTGGGGAATTTTTTGAATCTTGGGAATGCTTACTAGCAGCAAATAAAGCATTTATGACAATACTACCAAAACACTAAGATTAAACAGTACTTTTCCTGTTGTCTCAGTACCTACTTTCTGTGCACCAGAAACTGTGAATTTCATTTTTCTGCATTCTGCTGAAACTGATTTTGGGAGGTGGTTAGGTAAAGTTAGGTTAGGTCACTCCCAAAATCAGTTTCAGCAGAAACCCAAAAAAAGCAGAAACTGATTTTGGGAGGCGGATAGGTGAAGTTAGGTTAGGTCAGGTTATATTAGTTACAAATATCTTTCAATTAACATAACCTGACCTAACCTATCTTAACAAATACTGAATTCACAAGACAAAGAAAAATGGGTACTGAGATAACAGGAAAGTACCAATTGAACATTCCCTCAAATGGATTGCCTCAATCATTGAGGAGTTTTAGTCCATTTTTTGACAATCTCTGAATACATGGGGATTGATTCTTACAAATGTTACCTTATGGCCCATATAAAGAGTCTCCACCTTGCAATGTGGCCAGCTACACATGGAAACCCCTGGTCTAGACCTAGTCTGGATCTGAATACATGTAGAACAATGTTCCCCAACCTGCAGTCTGTGGGCTGCCATTATTGGTCAGCATGTAGACTTTTTTGCTGGTCCATGGGAAATTTTCTTCAGCATAATAAATTTATGAAAAGTTGCATTGAAGTCTGTTATCTTTATCTGAAATTTCACAAAGACAATGACATATATTTGAACTAATATGATGAAAAATAAAAGTTGGCTTCTCTCCTAAAAACACTTGACAATTTTTTCACCAGCTGAAATGAAATACAGTTGAAACAGCAAAAAATTCAACTTTGGCAGGTTTTGACTTGGAGATGTTTTGAGTTACAGTATTTAGAATTGTAAATTTTTGGCTTCTATAATCAAGCATTTATGTAGTGGGAAACATTGAAGAATTGCATTAAATTTTACATTGTGATATTCTTGGCCTTAAGTTGCTTCTAAAATGAGTTGACAGGGCACTTAACTTGGAGACAGGGGTTCATTTGCCCCATTTAATCTGCCAGATTCTGTCAAAGCACATCAAACTCAATTTTTTATCGTTTTTTTCCCTGTTTCAATAAAATAAAAATCTAAAGGCCTCAAAAATTTAAATTTTGGAGGTTTTAATGCATTCTTCTAAGGGAATTCAGATGGGAACTCAAAAAATTTGACTTAGAGGGAGGTATTTGATTGAGGGAGGTTTGACTTTGCAAGGTTCAACAGTATATTTCAATTTTTCATTCTGAAAACCTTTCTTCAATTAACCCATATCTTCTAATTTGTTCCACTATGAAATTCCACTATAGCTGCTTCATTGGTTCTTAAATTAATTTTGGCAGAAAATTAGAAACCTTTCAAATATGTGCTACAAAGTCTTTAAAAACATTCTTTGTCTTTAAAAAATTGTTTGCAACTTTGCTGGTGCCCAGATTTTTTTCAAAATTTTCCAGTCCACAGACACAAAAAGGTTGGATAAACTCTGGGTTAAATTTATCAACCAATTACTGTACTTGAAACAAAGGAAAATACAGTGAGACCCCCACATGCAGACACCTAAACATGGGGACAATTCAACATGAAGACTTTTTTTTCAATAAAAACGGCACAAGAAAGGTCTTGTCACCAAAAATGGTGCAAAAAAGGCGCGGAATTTGGAAATAAAACACACTTCAATCAGCATGGGGGTTCAGCTGGGGATCTTGTTAAAGAAAGAGATAAAGTATATTTTGTTTTAACCCCAAGATTAATTGATTCACAGAACACAGCACACAATAATAATATCAGAAAACAATATTCACAACCCTAAGATTTATGCAAGTAAAATTCTTTGTCATTTCTCCCATCATTTTCTCATCCATTCAGCTAATTAAAAAATTACCTATTGCATAGAGGGACTTCCTTCTCTCTTTGTGACTTGAATGTTATTTTTGTAGATGCCAGCATTTCAATGTACAGTACAGAGATACACTTTTCAATGCTCCAAATGTTCTTATTGAGTTGAAAATTTATTTGCTGAATCAAATTCAAGTGGTACACAATTTTTTCATGGGATTCCAAAGAATATTTCGTTCATAGAACACCAATTAAAAATTATATAATGTAAGTCTATGGGAAAACAAGACTTGGCTTAGGGACACTCTGGAAGCACCAATTACTTCCTCATCTGTGAGTCTCACTGCAAATCTTTGTGCTAGCGTCCAAACGTGCGAGACCATGACAGTATAGAAGCATGACCTACTCTGAAGTGATCAGCAAAGAGCGCGGAATCCACGCGCATCATCACAGAGCACAAGGCT